>JMFS01136139.1:0-15802 GCA_000699545.1 Podiceps cristatus | reverse complement strand
ATATAAATATATATATTTGTTATACTCAGGGTATTTGTTTTCCCACTTCAGTGAAAATACTGGTATTGTCATATTTCTAAATTAAGACTTTTAGATGGGGGGCCTTTGGACTAGTATGCCCTATACATACAAACTCTCAGATCTTATAAACTTTTGAACTGCAAACAACAGAAAGATCAAGCAATAGTAAAACAATAATTTCTGACAGCCTCCCATTTTGTTGATAGGCTTACCTGGAGAACAAATGTATCCACAGGAATTTCATCCTGCACTGCATTACACTGACATGATTATGTGAAGAAAAAAAAGCAGACCTGTGATTAGTAAAATCATGGCATTTTAACACTTCTCAAACCCATAAAAGATAACTTGAGAGCTGTAAGAGGGATATTTCTGAGCTAATTTCTGTCTTCTGATGAAGACAGAATAGCCTTAGTGACTGTGAGATAGGAAACCAATGTTCAAACTTTCTGACTGTTGCATAACCACAAGGACTCTGAAAACATCCCAGTGGCAGGTTTCCTTTTTAAAGCAGAGAAAAGGCATAGTAAGACTATAGGATACCATCAGCATAGCTAAAAATTGGACCAAGTCTGCTCATTGCAATTTAGATTTAAAAATTAGACCACAAACAGTCTTCTGAAGTAGAAACTCTTTGCAAGTGGGAGGTTTCATTCTTTAAAATCATCACTGAAATCTCCTGGTGGCACTGAAAGGCAAATCAGCAAATGAAGCAGAGTCATCCGATTAGAAGAGCAAAAATAGTAATTCTCATGAATATGGGAAACTGGTTAGGAGGGTTTGAGCCATATTAGCGTAGCAGAACCCACATACAGGACAGAGTCTCTAACACACCTCAGCAACCTTGTGAACAAGTGTCATGTTTGACAAAGTGGTTCATGTTGAGACACACCATCTGTAAGGAATATTAGAGACCCCAAGGAGATGTCATGCTTGATAAAGCTGGTAATGTCAATGCCCATCTGGAATACTAATATTTCAGAGTTCTGAAGAGCGGGTGCAGAAAGAACCACTAGCAATGATGAGCCTTAAGAAAGCATCTGGGAATACTGTTAATGGAAATGAGCACACTGGAAGCAGTTTGTACTGAAAGAGTTTTCAAACTTTTTTCCCATTTCTGTTTGATTTTTTTTTTTATATACTCTGCTTCAGAAATGTCCCTTTTGTGTTACAACAATTAGTAGCTTAATGCTAATTTATTTTGCTATCATTTCACTGTGGTGCTCATCCAATGAAATTATCTCTTTTCATTATAGATATTAATTTAAGCTGTGTACGGAACCCAGTCTGTGCATGAAATCTTTAATCACCCTCATTACTCCTCAGAATACACACAGACATTTACAAGTCACCATTTGTTACAGTTAAGAACATGAAAACCTCTTCAGTCACATCATTCTATGCTTCTTGACCAAACCTGAGAGGGAAAATAAAACTGAATTTGGTTCTGTGAAGCTGCAGTAAGCACCAGTGGTATGATTTAATGACTTCTTGGTATTTCAGGGCCAACAATTCCTGACCCTAGAGTGGATTTACATGACTACAAAGATAGCTTTGGGTTTTGCTGGTCTGTACCCAGGACAGAATTCCAAATCTTTTGGCAAAGAATCACCCTTCAGAACATTTTCTGCTAACACAGTGATAAAAAGGAACCTTACCGAGAGCCTAAATTTTAGCTCAGATGCAAATTAAGCCAAAATAATTTCTTGGGGGTTTTTTGGGACATTCAAACAGCATTCTAGTAAGGTATTTCATAGACCCGTAGCTTGGAAAAACAGGGTTTCTCCAGCATCCAGTGTCTTGGTTTCTTGTGTCATTTTTAATTTTTTTTTTAACATCAGCTCAATTACATGTGCAGTGTTGTAGTTACTGTTAGATTAATTTCCTCTTTATTCTCACAAGGTAAATCTCACTAAACAAGGAATTTTGTACCAGAAATAAACTTGGCCCATCCTAAACTGAAGAAGTTGGAAATGGACAGCCTCATTTGCAAGAGGATTAAACATAAGCCTTATGCACAATAAACCAGAACACAGCCATACAATCTGATTAACAGATTTTGATTTATCCTGTAGCCTTTTCTAATTTTCTTCCATATTCACAAATAACATGCCTGTGAGTTTCTGCTAATGAATTAGACTTCAGCTGTACAGTAAGTCTTAAACTTTTCTTCAGTTTGTTCTACTGGATACATTGTTTGCTTGAAATAAATCCCTTTACAAATGAATGAAAATTAGACCTAAGCCTGTACTTATGAATGAAAGCTTATTTGTGATACCAAATTATATCACAGATAGACCCTTCAATGCCATTACAGAATATTTTACAGTGTTAAAACAAAGATGCAATGTCATCTAACAGTGAATATTATGTTAGGGTAAGAGAGAAAACATTTAATTTTGATTAGGGGTTTTACAACTTAGATCATTATGGCAAGATTTTTCCTTAAGAAAAATAGACTTCATTAAAATGCACATGTACTTTCTCTTTTACCTCACATACATTTCAGCTTAATGTCTTTATAAAATAACACCTCATACTACGAGTTAGCTCATTTGTGATACAAGAGATTTGCTGTACCCTAACCATTATTTGTGCTCTGGAAAAAAAAAATCTTCAATTATTTTAACCTGATTTTCCCATGTTATAGCTGCAAAATATAATTTTACAGTTTTATCAAGAAAGTGGGAAAAATCTGAGCTATATCCTTAGTAGGTGTAAGATGCTTTACCCTATGAAAGGTTTAATGTGGATTGGGCCCCTCCTCCTATATTGCAGATAGGTTTCTCAATGGGAAAAAACACACACACACCCCAAAAAAACCCCACCCAAAATCAAAAAAAACAAAAAAAACCCAAAGAATTCTACCACAGGAGTTTCCAAGATGAAATTTTCAACTAAAAAACTTACTGTTTCCAAATGCACAGTCCTACCTAGAAGAGAGGCAAGAGGTAGGAAGTTGTAACAGGCAAGCTACATTAAAGACTTAAAACAGGCAAAGCACACATGCCTAAATGTCTTACAAATCCTTAAACTACTTTCTGCAGCAGCCGGTAGTCGTAATGTTGCCGAGTTATGTAATTATCAAGTGGAAGGTTAGGGAAGAGGCTAACGATGCTGTTTTCAACCCACTTGCCCTTGCTGGAAAGTGTTCCCTCATCATCCAGGGCAAGTTCACTAGGTACAACTGCTTTGGATCATCATTTGTCTACTCTTAGTGTGCTTTGAATCAGATTTTCAGATACCACACACAGTAGGACCATTTCTGGGAGAATTTATTCCAATGAGCTCAGAATAGGCCTGTATTCCCTTCTTTGATGGAAGCATGAGACGCATCACAGGTCACCACTGTCAAGACTGTTCTTTCATTTCATTCATTTTCTGGTCTGTCACTGAGAAGTCTCATCTTTACGATACAGTGTCTTTTGACTTTCAGTTGGATTTCAGTCCTTTTTTTCTTCTGTTAAGGAAGAAAATCTTTATCACCTTTCTCTCAGTTTTATGTTACCAAGCCCATTATACTGAACAATCTCCTTATCTCTAAAGTCCTGCAAAATCTGCAACACAATCTGGAGTCTAACATCTGGAATAGGACAACTGTCTTTAAAAAACAGCATCCAATACAGCACACAGAGGCCTCAAGAAATTAGCATTTAAAAAAAAAATCATACTAAGTGTTTTGGGAGCAGCAGTGAAATCAGTAAGATAGCACAGGTATGTAAGATAGATATATATATAAAACCCTCCTCAGCTCTTGCTGTTCTCAGGGAACACAAACAGCCAACGTCCCCATAAAGGTCTGCGGTGCCCCTAGCAGAATTTTAGACACATCTCCTGTAATATTCATACAGCTATTATAGCTATAGTTGCAACTCAGTATCTATTCTTGGCAGCATGTCATTAGACAATGTATACAGAACAGTAAGGCGATGAACTCCTGCAGTACTCAAGAATTTTAATCCATTCTACACTTGACAGCCAAAGAAACTGGATTGACATATTAGTACAAGAGATCTTTTCATCTGTTACTCTTAGTCCTCAGTGACCTCTTTACAATAAAAAAAATGGATGGCACTTTAACAGTCAATATAAGCGGAGTTTGTTGTGCTTCACAGAATTGTCCCCCAGAGAACAAATCTTTTATCCTATTATTTACTATTTCTATATATACTAAAACAATCTAAAGTTAGAAAGATTTCTAATGTGGCAGAGACTGGAATTCAGAGGCGAAAGCCTCTCCATCACTTGGAAACTGTTCTGAGATAGCAGCCGACCAGCACCTCCTTGCTCAAATGCACTGCAGGCCTGACGGATGGATAGCTTAATGCTGCTATGGTACCCCGCTGATCGATTTATCACACCAACTATTTCTCCACCATGATCCCCTCAAGGAAAAGGGGGAAACCGGGAGAATAGAGTCAGGGACATAAAAAGAAGTAAAACAAAAATAATCTCCATCAAGCTAGTAGCTATTTCCCAGTGGCACCAGTAACTGACAGTGCCTTTGCACCATATGGTGATGAAACTTGCAGTAAGCGCTATGTCATCTGCTAGTTCCTCTAGTTTAAACTGCAGGGCAGTGGGTGTCGGAATGACAGAGGACAAGATCAGACTTAAGTACTTCATTTCATACATATAGAACTTTTGACTAAAAGAGGCAAAATGAGTCTTGTATCGACTAGTAGGATGCCATTATTTTTTGTTGTTTGAGCAATACTTTTGATAAACCCAGATCTCCTGGCAAAGACAAAGAGACTATTTATATGTGGGTTTTAACCTCTTGCTATACTGTCGGCTTAAAACATTCGGTACTGATCTTTAATAAAAAAAATACAAGATAAAGATAGTAAGTCCTGTCAAAGAAAAAAGCTTTTTCTGATCTGTTAGTTCTTGCTGAAATTACCAATAATGAAATTTGGAGTTAAAAAGTCCTTGGAACTTGGTCAATGTATTAGAATATTTAGAAAAATCCTGGCATACCAGTTTCACATAACACCATGACTTAACTTTGTAGAGTGACATACTTAAATCACTGGTCACTTGAATTGAACAAATGAATAAATGAATCAGAATGTAAATTCCAAGAGCTGAGTTTGGGCAGTTTAGTTCAATGTGACGAAGTATTCTGGAGAACTTACATATCTTCAGTTACTGGTAAGTGAACTGATTGTGAGTCAGTGCTAAACTCCCACATTTGGAAGATGCAAGCGTAGAACTACAGATTAGTTCACTCTGGACAGGGCAAGAAAGGAAGTCTGAATAATATTCTTTATTTGTCCAAAGTGGAAGTGGGAAAGAGGACCGAGAAGAGATTTGGCTCAAAGCAGTGCATATTCAATGAGGGAGTCTGGGAGGAAGAACAGTAATCTTCAGTAGAATGACTTCAGATAGCAAATGGAAAGCAAGAAAGTCTTGGATGACCTGATGGCTGTTTCCTTTCTCTCCCATCCCTAGATACCAAAAAACTTCAAGAAAAATATCTATGCTATTCAGTTGTTTGATTTCTGCAGAGGCAGTGGGTCTATATCTCATGTTATAGTTTTCATTAAAGTGTTATTGAAATAGTTATTCCTCTTCTGTTTACAGTGCCTGAAAGCCAGAGATTTTATCAAATGAAGTGAATATTTGAAATATGCTTATAATCATGTTTAATATCAGTAGGAGAAAAATTATTCTCCTTCCCCCTCAAATCAAGAAAGGAATAAAGAAAACCATCAAAAACATTTATAAAGCACTACACTTGAATTTTGCTGTCTGAGGCTGGAAGTGTATTCTGAGGAAATGCATTTGCCCCAATCTTTTATTGTTTCTTAGACATCTGTTAATGGCCTCTGCTGGAGACAGGAAACTGATTTAAATGGATCTGTCATCTGACATCTTCATGAGGAGGGTGGTGCATCACTGGTCACGGAGAAGCTGTGCCTAGCGCTTCACTGGAGGTTTTCAAGACAGCCACACAGAGCCACAGCTTAGCTGATCTTCACAATCATTTCACTCCAAGCAAGATTCTGGGCTACAGACCTCCACAGGTCCCTTCTAATCAAGATTTCTGTATAGACTTCCATAAATACCCTTATATTCCTACATTATCTTCTCATAAAACATTTAAATTTTAAATGAGTTGAATATAGACATGATAAGTTTGTACCTATATATTTTAAAATCTCTAGAAATTGTTTACCTTTTAGTAGAAAAACAAATAAACCAGAAGAAAAGTTTCTTTAAATGTCCATTTTACTTGATAATTCTTAATATTTTTTTTAGTTTCCACTATTTTCAAGCAAAATAAAACAAATAAGCCATCACACAACCTATTCACTCAAACAGAAGTTAAGAAGCATCTAAACAGAGGTGAAGACAAATAGGTTTTAACAGACCTGGTGGTCTCCAAAACTTACAAAATAAACAGCTAAAATATTATTTGAATCCATCCTTTTAAAGCTGAGAGGAGAAACTATGGTCCCTGCTAATTGGTGGGTTAGACAGGATGGATTCAATGTGTCATGAAACAGGTTGCTAATCTATAGGTGGTACCTAACAGCACTGGTAATGCAGAGTCTTTTCCACTGGAAAAGGTGACAGGCACGGAAAACAGTTTTTATCAGACTGCAGTCGAAGATCGTGTCTGCAGCAGGTAATACAGATGACAGCGTATGCCCCTGCTTACACTCAGATAAAGAGTGAGTCATCCATCTGTGCTGCCTTAAGGGCCTTAATCAGAGCGGTAAAACAGAGAGAGGTACAATTGGTGGGAACCAGCTGAATTACTATTTAGCAAACTGCTTTGGATTGCAAGAAAAAGAGGTTCCTACTATGGGTGCCATTCTTCAGTGTAGCAGTAGAGCTCAGAGATGTGAAACCAGAGTGGTTGTCACTGATTTGCTGCCAGGTACTAAAAAGAACAGAGAAGTTTCCATGGACTGTTAGAACATACTTTTTAGCTTTTGGGTTACAAGATCCTTGTTAACAAACAACAAAATATTTTCCTGCTTCATGGGAGGAAGAAAAACCCCCAACATCCTGCATCTAGATGTGCTGCTTTTTTACTAAAGGTGTCTTAATTGAGCAACTGTCTTAAGCTTTATTGAATACTACATATGCTGGGGTTCCTTCTAGGAGAAAGACACTTTTATCTGATGGTATTTGCTCTCATTTTCTCAGAAGTCTCTCGGTTTAATGCCTTACATTGAACATGGTTTTAATAGTCATTTGCCTAGAAATGATGAAGGATTGGGGGTTTGGTTTTCTTTTTTTGCTTTCTGATCCTCTAAGACAGGTAAAAAATGGTGATATTTACTGTAACGATCTATTTTAGACAAGGAGTTTCACAAAGAAACAAATATGAAATCCACAGCCCCTTTAGACACTTCACTTAAGAAATTGAATCTTTTGCTCTTCAAGAGCAGCCTATTACAAAGCAAATTGGTGCTTTGTTTCTCTTTAACAATCTTTCTTCTCCTCTGATATCCTAATCTTGCTAGTCAGTTAGTAGAAGCACGTTGTTCCATTTGCTTGAATAAACTACTGTAAAAAGTACTCAATGACCTACATGAACATAATGTTCAATTTACTCCCTAGGACTGAATGACAAAAGAAAGGTGACTTTTAATGATTCTAAAAGCATCAAATGAGATCAATAAACCATCAAAGATTTGATCCCAGGAGACCTCTTAGCAGCTCTCTTTGCTCATAGTTTCCTTTCAGAGAAGATTGTATGTGAAAATGAAGTTCTCTGTCTGTTAATGGATTTTTAGGCTCTTTCGTATGCATTAAGTAAGGTATAATTAGCACCTGCATTCTTCAAGCTTTCAAGAATGTTACTTGTGTCTGTCTCTGCTATTTTCTTGTTTTGATGAAAGTTACAACACTTCATCCACAAGAGCTTTGTTACAAAAAAAATGCATTGTTCAGGAAAACAATGCCATAAGTAGTAAGTTGATTTAGTAATAAAATCATTTTTTCACAGAATAGTTTGATTTTGAAATGACAAATAAATAAATAAATTAAAAGTTAAATACTACAGGTAAATAGTCTTCCAACATGGCTCATTCAGTTCCTTAGGAGTCCTTACATTTTCTATGGTAATCTGAGTTCCTGTTAGGTCTCTATTTTCCCTGAAGAGAGAAAGCAGGATCTCTAGGTAGTCCCTGGTTTAATACATCATGGGAATGGCAGTCATACAAAAGGGTATTTTGGTGCAGATAAAGTATATCTATCAGTTCAACATTGACTGAAATGAACTAATTTAAGAATAAATCATGTTTACTAGATGTTATTTGTATTACTGACTCTCATTAACAGTCACCTGATTGATACAACAGTAAAGCACGACTTAAAAGTCTGCATTATGGCTTTGTTCTTTCCTTTTCTTTCTGCTTGGTTCATGGGGGCAGCCAGAATTTCAGTGTTTTGGCAGATTAACATTTTTAAAGTCAAAGTTTCTAACCTATAGTTCACCATATTTCCCCAAGTATGAACACTACTGTTCTATGCAGATTAATACCGCTTTCTAGTACTTCTATAAAATCTGCTTCTAATTGAAGCAGCTTTTTGTTTTAATTCAAAGATATGATCACAGGGACTGCAACACAAATGTGCTCCAGTGTTGTGCTAGCACATTAGAGACAGAAAAAGAAAGCAATCTGAACAAAAGTATAATTGTTCTGTTTCTCAAGCTGAATTCTACACAGCTACACACATTTTGTAAAGTAAGGAATTTTGTCCACTTATTTTAAATATACATAGGTATTTTGTAACACAAATTAGAATGAAATACATAAGTACAGTAATTGCCAAAACAAATGTAAATAGAAATCCAACTTGTCTGACATGCTATCTCTGACAGAGGGCCCTGATACATCAAACAATAATTGCATACATCACTAAACTGTTCAATAGAGGATTTATATTTATGTAACTGCCTTTGTTAGACTTTGCTAGAACATGGATCATGGTGTGCTAGAGTAAGCTAATGAACACATTTCAAGAATGCACATTTAAAGTATCTGGCTGGGGTATGGCTACCTAATTTGACAGGCAGTTCTGAATTTCAAGGCATTTTCTGAATTATCCTGCTTTCTTCATTACTTCTCACAGGACAATGAGCCCACCACTGTCTGTCTCTCCCTTCATTTCCTCAGTGGAAAAACAGGAATAAAGCAAAGCAAAGCTATCTTCTTAATTTGATCAATTCGGACTACATTCTTTGAGCCGAGGCTGGCAGTCAGGAAGTGCACATATGTAAGAGCACAATGAGACCCATCTTCCCCGTGCTCTTTAAGTGTTATGCATTTATGCAATAAGCATACAGGAACGCAGAAATATTTCTTACTAAGGGAAAGACACTCCAAATTTTGGTCAGTCAAATTTAATACTGGGGTATGTTATTAGAGATATTGTAATTTTACATGGAAAATTATAAGCAATTTCTCCACACTTCCCTCGAATAATCCCATTATACTAAAATGAAGTCACATTCCCAGAAGCATTGATGACTTTTAGGTTAAAATAATGTACTTGGAACAAGGCCACAGAAGTTGTTTTAGCAGTATTTTGAATTGCACCTGGTTGCTGAACAGTATGTTATTTCCATACTGAAGCACAAACCCTGCTCTCTACCATGCAATAGAGATTTTTCTCCTACTCTTTTCACTAACCTGCTTATTCATCCTACATCACCCAAAGCTAAAATTGCCTTGTGCAATGATCATTTGACTGAAGAAATTAAACCCTAACATTTTCCAAAGTTCAGAAATTTTGATTTGTTAACAAATTATTAAATTTTCAATGAATATATAATTTGAAAAATATAAGATTTCTCCCATTTCTCTTTTATAGTAGCCATTATTTAAAAAAACACCACACACAAACAAAAAAAAAACATTCCCCAATTCTTGTAAGCCAAATCAATCGGATTATACTGCAAATCTTTTCCTGACTTCAACAGAGTTGGATAAAGCCAAATTTCATTACACAACTAATTCCAGTTCTGAATTCAGGTATGCTATGTTTTTACTCTTTAACCCCCTTGTCTCCAGTCAAAACAGTAAAGGCAAGGATTTTAATATGTGAAAAATCTGAATCATGTGGAAAGCCTGTAGTTCATTATATTAGGACTTGCATGATAATACAACACTTCAAAAATTAAGACTGTTATTAATAAGAAACTTCCACTGAAATCTGAATGCATAGCTTCTTTCCCTGTTTTATCCTCCTCTCCACTTCAGCCAGTCTCTTTATCTGAGGAAAATAATAAAAACATGCTTAGTCTATATCAATACACTGTACATTATGGGCAGTGATTTTTTTTCTGCATCTTTTTGGTCCCCAGCAAAACAGGAGAGCAGCCTCTGAACTATTCCCAGTAATGCAGCTGTAAGAAATCTAGAGGCTGGAAACCTAACAAGTTTAAAAGCTAGTGGAACCACACAGAGAAGTTAAAATCATAACACTTATCTAGACTCTATCAAAATAAATGAAAATCAGCAAGTTTCAAATAAACATAAAACCAGGTATTCTCTGTTTATGATGGTAAATATTTACACACAAGACACTGGGCTGAACTGATTTAACAGTAATGACATTACTTGCTTAAATCAGAAGAATCCAGGTCTCGCAGTTACTAGCTCACTTAACTCTATGTCAATATAATTTTCTAGTCAAAATATTGATTAAAAATGAAAATAAAAAGTAGTAGTATTGACCAAACAAATTAAACAGTGCATATTCTGGCAATAAACACCCTTTATTCTTTTCTGTGCCCTGAAAAACAGCTATTGATTGCCAACATCTGATTAAAGATACTTTCTGTCAACACAATTTTATTGAGGACAGTGATATGTACTGGCAAAATTAAAGAAGTAAATAAAAGCGATAATATTTTTATAAAAAAACAAAGTTAACTATATTATGAACCAATCATGGCAAAGCAATAGGAATAAGCAGCTTTTGTTAGCCACAATGATGGATTTTTAAGGGTTTATGGATACATGTCACATGTATATTATCTATTCTATACCATCTTTCCAGTATGCTTTGAAAGCCTCTTTAGACAGAAAAAATATTATATGACTAGGTAATCACTCATCAGGGCAGTATACACTTCAACTCTTCTATTTTGTGGCAAACAATTTTCTCTTCCATAGACCAAAAAACAGGGTAAAGTTCAAAGGACAATAGCACTTCAGAGTTTATAATCTCACAGAAAAATCACACCTGTCAGTCCTCTACATCACTCAGCAAAACCTCCAAACTATCTTCCATCACTTCTTCCTGATTTCCAGCTCACCAAAAGACGACCTTTAGGTAAGTTATATATGAGATACACAAGAGATTATTCTCTTCCATCAGGGAAGGGAAACTTGAAAAGATCAGACACATTCAAACTAATAACGAGAACAAACCCAGGACTATTCCTACCCAGTCAGTTAATTATTGTGGGTTTATGTCTATTCTGATTTTATTTTTTTTTCCCTTATGTCATCATTCTTTCCTTGAACTTCATGTGGGTCCTTTTGACTCTGAATGTTCAAGTTGCAACTTCACTATGCCTATTTATCTCTCAAGATAAAAAAAATTCTTACTTTTTAATCTTTTAGAAGTGCAGTAAATTTGTGTTGGTTTGTTTCCTTTAAATTGGTAAATAGAGAAAGCTTCAGTACTGTTTCCTAGAATTTTTTAAAAAACATTTTCCTGATTACATTTTTTATTAAGGCTTAACAAGATCATTCTATACATGAACTATAATAGGAAAAGGTGCAAAACTACCATAATGTATTTATAGAATCATAGAATGTTTTGGGTTGGAAGGGACCCCCAGAGCCCATCCAGTCCAACCCCCCTGCAGTGAGCAGGGACACTGTTACCCAGATCAGGTTGCTCAGAGCCCCGTCCAACCTGGGCTTGAATGTTTCCAGGGATGGGGCATCCACCACCTCTCTGGGCAACCCCTTCCAGTGCTTCACCACCTGCATAGTAAAGAATTTATTCCTTATATCCAACCTAAACCTACCCTGTTTCAGTTTAAAACCATTACCCCTTGTCCTGTCACCGCTGTCCCTACTGAAAAGATTTTCCCCATCTGTCCTATAGGCTTGAGTGCATAGGGACTGCATCTTTTCAGGGACACCTGCCAGCTCACAATTGAGGAAGTGAAAAAAAAAAAAAACAGCCTGAACATAGTTTTCCCTTAGTTAAGATGAAACAAAATAACACTGGTTAATTATACATAGACTGGAAAAGAGACTTCATAGAATACAGCTATGATATCTATTTACAGAACACATCAGGGGTTGATGGGATCCAATACTTTAAACACATCATGTAACTTCACCTGCTGCTGAATGACCACAGTCAGCATCAGTTCAACAAACAAGTTAGCTGAAAACATTCTGACAAAACATTTTTGTCATTTTTAAAAGCTCCCAGAAAACAGCTTTATTTCAATGAAATACCATTATGGCAATGAAATTCCCCTTAAAAAAATACAGTCAGTAAGCACCCTTTTTTCTTTTAGTTCAGTCATCAATGTGTCCTCTGCACTTCTGGCTGCCAGGCCTACAGGCCAATGCTCCATATCATTCAGACTAAGGTTAAGTATTGATATTCTCGGAAAATTTCTATACCACCAAATAAAATAGGGCCACTGACCAGGTTCAAGCCTTAATCTCTTGGCTGCTTGACTGTGAGCTCACTCTGAGACTGTTTTGGGCTCCTCTGCTACTTCTGTCCCTCTTCTCTGAAGGGAACTAGATTCAAGCAAGCTGAAGGCAGTCAGTGTCATCTCACCAGTCTGCTCTTACACAGCAATACAGAAATAGCCTGAGCTTTCTAAAGTAGCTGATGTCTAGTTGATCACCTTATATCCATTACTGTGACAGCTACAAAAGTCAACAAGAGGTAAAAAGGATTTGATTAATCTGGGCCAAAAAAACCCCAAACCTCTCTTCAGAGCACTGAAAAGCTCTGCTAGCTACATCTGTAATACTAAATGAAGTGGGCAAGGGCACAGTCCTCTGACCCTGAGGGCAAACGGAGGACAAAGGCAGATTTCATACAGCTACCTTCACTCCTATCTCTAACCCACAGGATGATCTCTTTCCTACAGTCCTAAGCACAGGCTATCCCCTGAACCATATCCCAGACATTATGCCAACAGTGATTTCACTCTAAAAGTCACACTAGTTAAGTAAACTTAACCCAATTTCTGAGCAGTACTGTCTTCTGCTACATGTCAGACCTTCTTAAAGTCCTTCCTCCATCCTGGTATTTAAGCATATGTTTAATGGTGTTTGAGTCAACAGTCCCACTGAAGAGATTTTAATTCCTTAAAATAAAGAATACATTCACATGTTCTGCTGAGCCACAGCCCAAATCCCTAAAGATCTTGGCACTTGCTCATCCAGAAATCACTCCCTTCCCTGCTGTCACAGCTGAGGTTGCAGCTGTCAGCACTGATGCTCAGCTGCCCAGCATTGGCAGTGGAGACTTCTCAGCTGCAAGCCTTTGGCCAAACAACCATCAGAGCTGGAACTGGTTGGGCTTCCTGTCATTGGAGGCAACCAGAAGCTCAGCAAAATGCAATACATGTACATGTGTGTATGTACCTACATGAGTAATATTGCTTTTTGATGGATTTGTAGCCTGTGCTAGGTCAAATGTGCTTTTGTGAGTAACAATGTATTTTGCCTTCTTGGTATCATATAAAAATATTGCTTTCTTTGGCCAAATCTAATGTTCATCTAAAGTAATAGAAAATGACCCATTCATTTAAATAGATCTATCCTGTTAATTATGCAGATCTCTAGATTATCTTAATCAGTTAATATATGAGACAGTAAGTTCTAGATTTTATATTTTGTTTCATTTCTCATGAAATCACATTTTAGCAAATGTTTTTTAAATCGCTGCTCTAATTATTCAGTGAAATTTGAAAATTAAAATAAAGTTTACCAATTGTGTTATTCTCAGTTAGTCCTCCTGATTATACTGCTATTTGCAATGTATAGTAAAATGCATATTCATTCCAATCTTTCTGGCCAGCTGGTGGAATTGCTAAATACCATTATTTCAGACAAGATGGAGCACAAAATTAATCCAAATATTCAGACAGCTTTGGCCTGGGAGAGGCTTATTTATCTTTTAACAGTAAAAATCAAAAACATGTTAGCAACAAGCAAGAAAGTTTTTGTTCCTAAAATTCGGAAGTGACACTTTACTGAAAAGGATGACCACGTAATTTGAAATAAATTCCTTACTGTTATTACAAACAATATTTTTTAAAGAGACCTCCATTTAAAGTGCATTTACTCAAAGTACTGGAGACCTAGTAGAATAATTTCATAGTTCTATTTAGAGCACTCACCACTGTAGTCTTTGCACAAACGACCCTGCATGGAAATCTTATTACCTGATGATACGATCATTCCCTGCACATGAACAAAAGTCTCTTATGAACAGCCCTGTGCTACTTAGGCTCCTCAATTTCCTTCTTTCCCCTATTTGGTCTTCTCACCATCATATTCCAGTCTTCTGCCTTAGAAAGACTGGAATTGCCTCTGGTGTCAGGTAAATTGAGGGTTTGTACTGAAGATAGGAACACTCTTCTGCAGTTACAGAAAACAGGAAGGTCTCCTGCATGTATAGGAATCTAGAGCTAAGGAAGCACCACAATAATGAATTTCCATTCAAGTCTGAAAAACTGCATAGCAGTATTGTGTTGTCTTGCATTACCCATAGAAGGTTTAGAAGATGCACACAAACACTAAAATACACGCAGTCCTGCCAGGGATGCACTAGGATTGCAGGATAAGATATGTCATATCCCTGCTCTTACAAATGACCATCTATTGTGGCCATCCATTGTCACAGGACACCATGTTAGCCAGACCTCTGATTTGACTAGGTATTGCTGTTCTTATACATTCTTATAACTGAATAAAACAAACTAAACAAATCTCTAGACATGGTGTTAGTTTTTGCTAATGCTACTTGAGAAGCAGTATGCGACTGTGCCATTGAATGTTGTGAATGTCATTATTATAATACAAGGTGGAAGAAACGAAGTTGTGTCTCCATGGATAATTTTGTTTTTACCCAATCCTAACACAAATTCAGAAGTGTTCTTTTTCTCTCATTACAGTGGAATTAATAAATTGCATACCATCAGGTCTTGATTGTCCTCCAAAATATCATTGCTTCTGCTGCCACAAAAGGAGTGTTCTTAATTCTGTTCATGAAAACAAGCAAGGCTTCTCATGCACTTAGAAGAAAAATTTCATTTGATAGTCTTAAGTCTATTCAATAGTCTTGTGCCTTTCTTCAGCTATATGGATTTAAAAATGAAATACAAGCTCTCAGTCAGCTCAGAGTTTATCTGTTTTAGTTATAAAGGCCATTCTGCTCTGTGAATAACAGGGCACTTATGGTAAGAAAAAGTACCCACACTCTTTTCATCCTGGATTACTGAAGGTGCAGCAACCATCCCTGACCTTCATGTAACCAAGGAAGAAGTCCCTGCTGTTCTTCAGTCTTATCATCTGCTGCAGGTGTGACATGAAACAGTGAAAACTCCACACATATTCAAGCTGTTGCTGATATAGTTCTGACAGTCAAGGTAAATAAATCACTTGAAACTTCACTCACATTTAACAATAATTTAAAATATTAAATTGCTTTAGAACAGAATTTCACTCAGGTTGCAGAACAAATCACAAAACTCCCCTATTTTCTTCCCCAAAGACCTGTTGGGGGTTGTCATCTGTTTGGGATTTTTTTTTTTTTT
>JMFS01136138.1:0-32309 GCA_000699545.1 Podiceps cristatus | reverse complement strand
TCCAAGTAGACAACATCCACAGCCTTCCCCTAAATGATGATACTATCAGTTGCTGTCTGCATAGATTGTCTGACCTGAATGAGGTAACTGAAAGTAAGGCAGGAAAAGGCCTATGGCATCCACACGTCCACAGTTGCTCTATGAGGATACTTAAGTTCTTATATTGCAAACAAGTTAATGAAAGCTTTGAACTGCATATTAAAAAAAAAAAAAAAGACAGAATCTACCTTCACTTAAAAACTATGCATCATGCTGCTTTTCCAGGTCTGTGTCACTGATTTTTAGAAAAAGATATAAATATGAAAATAATAAAAATAATAAAAATAATTTTAAAATATCCAGTTCTATATTCTCCTTCTCAGAATTGCCATTTTCATATGTGCTTATGATAGAAAATAGATCTCTGATTCGCCAGATAGACAGTAATATTCCATGTTCACAGTGTGCACCAGCTGTTTATTCATATTGATCTGCAATATCTGAAATCTCTTTGCTCTGGGTGATAGGTAATTGAAACAGTTCTGTGAGGCATTTTCACTGTAAGAAAGTTCTTCATTCTGTAAAAGTAAACAATGGCATAAACAGCACTTAGATTTGCTAAATATTGTTTAATTTCCAATCATTCCAACCCTGCAGAACGTTCCCCAAAGCTTGGACAAGAGTTTATTACGTGTTGCCATTACTTTTCAAAGCACACAAGAAGTACAGTACTTTCTCTGACATTGCTTTTTACTACTTTTCTGATGATAATGCTTTGAACCAAAAATACCTCTTCAAGAAAGTCAGAGGTGAAAGATCGTGAATGACCCCTGCACAGAAACTAATGTTACAGGGTCACCTGGTTTGGTAGTCCAAAATTGTTGAATGCAAAGGGACAGAAATTGGGTTATTAAACTGCTACAGCTGTCCTTCAGCTTCTTAAAATTCAGCTCTGGAAAAATGAGTTCTTGCAAGTGCGTGGTGACAGATGACATTATTCTTAATTTTGTCTTCATAGTGGTATTTTTTCATCACTGTAATTTCCATACTGCTAACTCTCTTGAAATTTCTGCAAAGTTTTACAGTCTTTACCTTTTTTCTTTTGACATAACAGCAGACATCAAGGGAGTTCATAAGAATTTCAAATGTCATTACTATTAATTATTTGCTAATAGGATTGTCGGTGTGGAATGAAGCATGGAAATGTGAAAAGAGCATACTTTAGCATCAAAGATGTGTTTTTTAAAAAACCCGCAATCTCCTGTATTTCTCACTTTAAGACATATATTTTTATCTTGTGTATTTTAAAAATCTTACTAATTTTAAATCATCATATGCTGTTTGTTTTGATTTGGCTTTTTCTTCTCGGAGTTTAAGGTGTTTGATGTCATAATGCTTGTGATAATACATGTAGTAAAAATCTGCATGAATTTACCTGTTTCTGTCAACTTGTTCTTTAGAGCTTTAGTACTCAGGCTATGTACGTTCCATTTACTTGTACAGATCTGTTATATTACATTACAGAGACCTAAATGTAATTTTAAAACTCTGATTATCCAGTGCAAATCCATAACATTTAATTCAGTCAGCTATTTTTATGTTTTATTTTTCTAGTGAATAGGAAAGCTCGACAGTCTTGAGACAAAAGATTTAAAATAAAGGAAGATTAACTGTGTCTTGAAGTACATCATTGCCATAATTACTTTCAGAATGGACAGTTGTGGTTTTTTTCTAATTCTTGTTACTTCAGCGTTCAGCCATGGATCTCTTTGTATTCTTTGCTGCTTAAGAACTGTTAAGAAGCTCCTCCCTATGTAAATACTTGTAGGCTCTGCTCAAGTCACAACTCATCTTTCTCTCAGATGAACTTAGAAAGGTTTTTAAGCCTGTTTCTCAGACATGTAATCATTCTCTTAGCTCTTTCCAGACCTTTGCGTATTTTCCAAGTTGTTTTTTTAAGCATAAGCTCCAAAATTGGACAAAGTAGTGTGTGAACGGTTGTACTGGTGCCACGTCTGATATTTTCCTGAATCTTTATCCAAGGATACTGCTCACTCTTACTACCTGTTTTCAAATGCTCATTTCTTTTTGTTGTTGTTGTCATGCTGTTGCTGTATCTGATCAAGTTTGGGGTCCAGTTTTGGCTACATTAAAATAAAAGTTACTCAGATGAGTCATCTTTAAAAATTGATTTGTCTATTTGTATTCTACCAGAAGTCATTCAATTTTCAAACTTCATCACTAGTGCTTTCTTATTTTTTTCCAGATCATTGTTTAATGCTAACGCCGAGTCTAGATTCTGTTGAACTCTACTCAAAAACACCTTCCTTGGCTTCCTAACATTTCTATATCTGTTTCGAGATGTTAGCTATGTATTCAATTCAGTTATTAGTTCACTTACCACACTTCTGAGCTGTTATTTTTAAGCTTGGCTGAAACATGAACTTAAGAAGAAGGGCCTATTTATATTATCCTTTTCAATTGCAGTTCAACTTTACAGAGCCTAGAAGTGATCTGTTAATTATTTAAAATATTTAAATATAGTGTTTCCTGATTAGCTAAAATAGACTGTTGTCATGGGTTGACCCTGGCTGTATACAAGGTGCCTACCAAAGCCACGCTGTCACTCCTCAGCTGGACAGGGCAAATGCTCTTGGGTCAAGGTAAGGACAGGGAGATCACTCAGCAATTACCATCACAGGCAAAACAGACTCAATTTGGGGAAAAATTAATTTAATTTATTGCCAATCAAATCAGAGTAGGATAATAAGAAAATAAAAATGAATTTTAAAATACCTTCCCCCTACCCCTCCCTTCTTCCTGCGCTCAATTTCACTCCCAATTTCTCTCCCTCCTCCCCCTCCCCCACCCCAGCTCAGGGGGACAGGGAATGGGGGCTGTGGTCAGTCAATCGCAAGTTGTCTCTGCCTCTCCTTCCTCTGCAGGGGGAGGGCTCCTCACACTCTGCCCCTGCTCCAGAGTGCAGTCCAACCCACAGGACCCAATCGACTCTCCATGGACTTCTCGAACATGAGTCCTTCCCTCATTCATTCTTCATGAACTGCTCCAGAGTGGGTCTTTTCATAGAATCACAGAATGTCCTGAGTTGGAAGGGATCCACAAGGTTCGTTCAACTCCTGCCCCTGCATAGGACAACCCCAAAACTCACACCATGTGTCTGAGGGCATTGTCCAAATGCTTCTTGAATATTGTCAGGCTTGGCACCATGACTGCTTCCCTGGGGAGCCTGTTCCAGTGTTCCAACACCCTCTTTTCCTAATACCCAACCTAAACCTCCCCTGGCTCATCTTCCTGCCATTCCCTTGGGTCCTATGACCAGTCAACAGTGAGATCAGTGCCTGCTCCTCCTCCTCCCCTTGTAGGGAAGCTGTAGGTGGTGATGAGGTCTCCCCTCAGTCTCCTCCAGGCTGAACAGACTGAGTTCAGCCACTCCTCTTATGGCTTCCCCTCTAAACCCTTCACCAACTTTGTGTCCCTCCACCGGACATTCTCCAGTAGCTTTATATCCTTTTATACTGCAGTGCCCAAAACTGCACACAGTACTGAAGGTGGGGCTGCACCAGTGCGGAGTAGAGCAAGACAATCACCTCCCTTGACCAACTGGTAATAACCCCAGGGCACGGTTGGCCCTCTTGGCTGCCAGGGCACACTGTTGGCTCATGTTCAACTTCCCGTCCACCAGAACCCCCAGATCCCTCTCCAGCCTTTCTCTCCCCAGTCTGTAGGTACATCCAGGGTTGCTGTGTCCCAGGTGCAAAACACAGCACTTGCCCTTGTTAAACTTCATGTGTTTGGTGGTTACCCAGCTTTCTCTTGATCCCTCTTGCAGGGCCTCTCTGCCCTCAAGAGTGTCAAGCACCCAATTTCATAGCATCTGTAAACTTACTTATTAAACCTCCAAGTCCTGCATCCAGGCCATTTATGAAAACATTAAAGGGTACTGGCCCTAAGAAGGATCCCTGTGGAACCCCACTAGTGACTGGTCGCCTGCTCGATGTAACCCCATTTACTATGACCCTTTAAGCCCAACCCGTCAGCCAATTGCTCACCCTTTGCATTGTGTGTTTATCCAGCTGTATGCTGGACATTTTGTTCAGGAGGATGCCATGAGAGACAGTATCGAAGGCTTTACTGAAATACAGAAAGATCACACCAAATGGCTTCCCTTGATCAACTAGGTGGGTGACCTGGTCATAGAAAGAAATTAAATTTGTTAGAATCATAGAGTCATAGAATGGTTGGGGTTGGAAGGGACCTTGAAGATCATCTACTGCCAACCCCCCTGCCATGGATGGGCAGGGACATCTTTCCACTAGACCAGGTTGCTCAGAGCCTTGTACAGCCTGGCCTCCCTCACTTCCAGGGATGGGGCATCTACAACTTCTCTGGGCAACTTGTTCCAGTGCCTCACCACCCTCATTGTCAAGAATTTCCTCCTGATATCTAATCTAGATCTGCCTTCCTTTAATTAACACCCATTCCCCCTTGTCCTTTTCCTACATGCCCTTGTAAAAAGTCCCTCTCCATCCTTCCTGTGGGCCCCTTTAGGTACTGGAAAGGCTGCTGTAAGGTCACCTCGGAGCCTTCTTTTCTCCAGGCTGAACAGCCCCAGCTCTCTCAGCCTGTCTTCAGAGGAGAGGTGCTCCAGCCCTCTGATCATCTTCGTGGCCCTCCTCTGGACCTGTTCCAACACATGCATGTTCTTTTTGTGTTGGGGGGCCCAGAGCTGGACGCAGCACTGCAGGTGAGGTCTCACCAGAGCAGAGCAGAGCAGAGGGACAGAACCACCTCCCTTGACCTCCTGCCCACTCTTCTTCTGATGCAACCCAGGATATCGTTGGCTTTCTGGGCTGCAAGCATATGTTGTTGGCTGAAGTTAAGTTTCTCATCCATCACTGCCCCCAGGTCCTTCTCCTCAGGGCTGCTCTTGAGCCATTCACTGCCCAGCCTGTACCTGGGCTCGGGACTGCCCCGACCTACAGGCAGGACCTTGCACTTGGCCTTGTTGAACTTCATACAGTTCACACAGGCGTAAGCAGGACATTCCCCTTATTAACCTGTGCTGGCTGGGACCAGTGACTGTATTGTCTTTTAGGTGTTTTTCAATAACTCACAGAATAGTCTTCTCCATAATCTAGTGTCACTGAAGTGGGACTGACAGGTCTGTAATTACCAGGGTCATCCCTGCTGCCCTTCTTGAAGTACAACATTTGCCATCTTCCAGTCAACAGGTACCTGTACAGATTCCCAAGAGCATTGAAAAATCATTGAGAGAGGTCTCACATCAGCCAGCACTTTAAGTACCCTCATATGAATCCCATCAGGCCCCATGGATTTACAGGGATCCAGCTGCAGCAGCAAATCCCACGCAAGTTTGGGGTTGGTTGTGAGTTTATCATTCTCATAGCCATGGTTCTCTAGACCAGGGCTCTGGGGGTCTCAGAGCCAATCATCGGTGTTGAAGACGGAGGTGAAGAAAGTGTTAAATGTCTGCTTTGTCTATATCCCTGTTTGTGAGTTGTCCTTGCTCATCAAGTAATGGGCCAATGTTATTTCTGGCCTGCATTTTGCTATTAATATTTTTGAAAAATCCCTTTTTATTGTCCTTCACAGTACTGGCCAGCTTCAACTCTAATTGGGCTAATTCCATGGGGTGCAGCTCTTCAGGAGCAGACAGCTCCAGCCTGGGTCCCCCATGGGATCTCAGGTCCTGCCAGCAAACCTGCTCCCCCGTGGGCTCCCCTCTCTCCCCACGGGGCCACAGGCTCTGCCAGGAGCCTGCTCTAGTGCAGGCTGGAGCCTCCAGCGGGGTCACAGCCTCCTTTGGGCATCCCCCTGCCCTGTGTGTGGCCCTTCCTGGGTGCGGGTGGGTCTCTGCTCCCCCGTGGCCTCCGTGGGTGCAGGGGCCCACCCCTCAGCGGGGGCTGCCCCGGGGCTGCGGGGGAACCTCTGCTCTGGGCCTGGAGCTGCTCCTGCCCCTCCTGCTGCTCTGGCCTGGGGACTGCAGGGCGGCTGCGCTCACATGTTCTCACTTCTCTTTTTGGCTGTAGATTGTTGCGCAGTTCCTTCCCTTCTTCTAAATATGTTATCCCAGGGGTGCTACCACTGGGACTGACTCTCTTGGCCTTGGCCAGCGGCAGGTTCATCTTGTAGCTGGCTGGAGTTGGCTCTGTTGGACATGGGGGAAGCATCTGGACGCTTTTCACAGAAGCTATGCCTGGAGTCCCCCACTATCAAAACCTTCTCACACAAACCCAGTATAAATGTCCACTGCATAGTGATGCATTTCACGTTTATCCTCAAAATACTAAACAGTTTCTGAAATAGCGTTTATGATAGTAACATTGTCCATTTGTTTCAATTCCCAACTGAAAAGTGTGTAATTTATCTTGTGCTTCATTAACTCCAAAATTGATTATTTTTTTTTTAAGTGCATTTATTACTTAGTATGTATGCATTTAGTTCGTACGTGGGAACCATTTCAGAATGTAGTATTACATGAAGAGACAGGAACATCTGCAGTGTTGTCATTATTCACTTAGCATGATGCAAACAAAGGCATTTGCCATATCATGATAATTCGCCATGGGGGCCATTATTTCTAACTATTCTTTATAAAAGCCTTATGATTTAAAAAAATCTTGTTGCTTGGGCAATAAACCTCAAAATATCTTAAAAAATCATTAAGTCTTAGAATCAATGGCAACCTCAGGAGTCAGACTGCAGTTTCAAGCCTACACTACTTCAAAATTATGGCCATTAGAGAAGATAAGAAATTGAAGTATGGTGAAAGCCCGAATGCAGATTTGGTAGACTAGTAAAATCTATTATCCATTCTCTTCTGTTTCTTCATATTTGGAAATTGGATAGTTAGTCTTTGTTTGCTGTGAAGGCCCTTCATAATGCTATATGTAGTCAAATAAAAACACACTAACTAAATAGAATTTTCTGAAACAATGGATTAGTGGTTACCCATTCTTGCTTAGAATTCTTCTCTAGGATCAGCCAACTCGTTCAAGCTCAGAAATCAGTCCTAAATCTCATAAAATCTCCTCTTTTCACTCACTTGAATAAGGACCTGTTTTCTCTTCCATGAGCATGCAAAGTAATCATTTAGAGTAATGGAAGTTGTGTGCTGGATGCTGGTTATAAAAGGACATTAGTATGCTTTAACCAGTTACTTGCTTTCAGTGTTAAATGCAGTTAGTAACTTGTGCCACAAAAGCTTCTATATGCATTAATGGTAATGATAATACCTTTGTCCTATTTTCCTAAGAGAAAGGAGGAAAAGGACAAAGGTGAACAATCTCGTGGCTTTCCTGAAGGCTTTGTGGTGGGCTTTATTGCTTAATTTTATCCCTCCTCTTATTTGGAAGAGTCTATATCGTGTGTGTGTGTGTGTGTGTGTGTGTGTGTGTGTGTGTAGTTTCAGTATGCCAATTCCATATATATATAAAGTGTAGAGGTGTTTGTGTATACATGTGTGTATGTTATATACACACACAGGAACTTAGTTATAATATGATGGAATATTTAAGTTACTTCGTGGGAATTCGAGAACGATTTCCGTGAGAGTCATTGGTAGGTCTAGCTAGAGATGTAAATCTTTACTAGGGAGCCTAGTCTCAAATGTATCTAATACATCCATATTCTTGAAAATTAAAGGAAGTATTACATTCTTTCGATGTAAATCAGGAACTAAGAATGGTTTATTGTACTCCCCTCTTGCCAAATCATAGCAGTACCATTTCCCCCAAGTACCATAATGAAACTGGATGCATAGGATAACCATAGTCAGAGTCAGCCAAGAAGGAAAAACAAAAACAGCTCAGTAAGTGCACAAGAACAAAGCTATTGCATAAGCAGAAATCTCTTGGATATTGGCAGTTTTGAAATGTCAGATGGTATTCTTTTACATTTGAAGGTATGCTCTTTTTTTTTTTTTTTTTTTTTTTTACTTCTTGTTACATCAGTTAATATTTATGGTAGTTGTATGAGTGTGTGTGGAAGACAATCTATGTCCTTAGATTGTCTTTACACATGTTCTCTTGCTTCACCACAAGTCCCATATTTCTAATTGTTCTGTCATGTTGCTTAACAAGACAATAAGTCCCTTGTGTCACATAGCACAAAACAAAGAATTGTGTTACAACCCAGTGCATTAATGCAATTTGTTGCAGGTTTGAGAACTTCTGTATCCGATTATAGTTTCTTGTCCACCACCTTTGGCTCAATTTCTATGGCTCTTCTAAATGGATTCCCAGAGTTTCTTGATCAGTTTATTTGCAAGATTTGTTTCTAGCACTGCTGTTCTGCTTTTCTACTCTGTAATTATCTGGCAGTGGTAACTGGAGAATCAAAAGCTATGTAATCCCACGTCTCTGTCTGTGTGGCCTTTAACAAGTGTCAGAATTTTGCCAGCCTCTTGAGATTGCTTTTGAGTCTAAATCATTCTGTGGAAATAGTCTGTGGGAAACAAACAAACAGCTCTTGGAGTAGTTACATTTGTAAAAATGATAAGTATCACTAGTCTACTGTCTTATCTCAAGCACCACACAATTCCTGCATTTTGTTCCTGGAAAATGAGTGTTTATATATGTGTGTATCTTTATCATTGCCGATCTATGTGAGTATCTATGCAATTTCATAGAATATAAAAATGAAGGATCTCTGGCCCATATGGTCTCTCTCTAAAAATAGAGACCATTACTCTATGGTACAGCTAAAGAACAGAAACTTCTTTATTTGAGTACATGTTGGAATGAAGTTCAAGTAACTAGGTTGTATTCTGCTTAGATGTTATATGGAGGTTTTTTGATTGTTTATTCCCTGTTGATTCCCTGCCCTCTCCCCAGTTCATGCATACCTCAGCAGCCTTATTTTTACTTACAGTAAAAAATTAGCATGAGTTATAAACACTCCAGTAAAAAGCAGCTTTTCCTTTGATAACTTTGTTGTATGTCTCTGAGAGCAGGTAAAATAGATGTAAATTAAAGTGAATCCCCAGCTGATGTTGTTTAACACAGAGATGAAATATTTATTCCACTTCATGCAGTTGAGCAGTCTTATTTATAGACCTATGGCTGGACTGAAATCTGTGTTGGAGATAGGATAGTCTTCTCTCAGCAAGTTAATTTGTGATCTTCCCCTACTAGAATGGGATGCCCTAGAAGAAATGCTTCTCCAGAATATATTGCTATTAGTCATTTTAACCATTGACTTTTTAGCACGAAAATCTTCTGACTCTATCTCTAATCTAAATGCTGGATTACAATGCTGGGTTTGGACCTGATATTAAGCACTGAAGATATTTTCATCTCAAATGAAAGAAATATTAATTTTAGACTTGTTACATTTCAAGATAACTTACCATGGGGAAACCTCCCGAAATTAGGTACAATGCAATTTAAATATATGGTACATGTTTTGTCACCTGACTGCTCCTAAATCTGTTCTGAATATAAACTGAAGCTTAAGTGTCCTGGGTAATCCTGACCTTTGCTTCCCCATGCTCTTTGTTGAGATAATGGTGTTCTGTATTTATTCATTGAGCCATACAGAATATTTGTAAATAGGTCACACAGTCATTACCAGTCTGACAGCTTGGCTTGCTTAACATGTTTCTTTCCCCCCCCAATTCTAGGAAGGATTTCTGTGTACATAAAGACGAACCATGTGATACTGTTGGTAAGTAAATAAATGTAAGAGAACGTTTGTATAAATCACTGCATAAGGTAAGTGTTACATAAGTAGAGATGTGAAGTTAAAAGATGACAACAGCATCTGTGATGGATAGCTGCAACTAGCTAAAACGTAAAATACATGTAAAATGCCAGTAATACTTTGTTATATTTGTGTATGCTTCTAGCACAGTAATAGGTTTAAGTACAGTATTTCCATCTTATTCATAGAGAAAACTAATATTAAAACTTTTTTCTTTTTAATCTTACTGACAGTTTAAGGCAAAATTGTTGTACTATTCTTAATTCAGAATATGAAGCTAAACAAATGTGTTTATGATTCTTTTTTTATGCAGTAGATTTATCTTTGGTGAGAATATTTCTATGACGTGTAAAAAAAGCTTCCATAAGAAAATAATGTAATATAATAGAGTGATACAGTGTTTGTGAACTATGTAACTTTAGAAAAACACAGGATGTGAACTATTGTGCAAGGCATCTTCTGACATCTTCAATTAAAGTGATTGCTAGCTGCACTGAGTTTTAGCATCAACAGTCATTTATTTAGTTCATATCCTTTTGGGAAGACAGTTTTTCAGTGTAAAGGTCTGGTGGAAAAGGTAGCAAAAGGTAGCAATTGTTCTGTTCATTTGTAATTCCAGGTAAAAACATGCCATGACACCAAACAAAGGATGTCATGGCATTTTTTTACCCTAGAATTTCTTTTGGCTAATATAAGTCTTTAACAGTTATATACGCAAATACAGTTATTCGGAACCTAAATTGTTTCAGTAACTTTAGGATGATAGTAGTGGATTAACTATTGTCATGGTTGTGCTCCCTCTTAGGTAGTGAAGAAGCAGAAATTTTTTCTCCCTTGTTTAATTTCAGTGGCAAAGATTTGAGAATTCCTATGTAAACAGTATTACCTCACTTCTTGCTAGTCTTTTTTTTTTTTTTTTTTCACTGCTGTATTATCCCAAGTCTATGTGAGCATGTCTGTGGGGTGGATGTCAATAAAGAACTGTTCTAAATGAAGAATTGAATGTTTCTCACAGCAGTTAGTCGGTAAGAATTTGTAGTGTTCTTCCACCAATCGGTATTTTGGTCTTAGGTCAATTTTGTGTGAGTGTTTGGTGCTCAGGGGTGTTTATTTTTGTCTTGTACATGGAAAAATGTTTCCTTCCAGCTGAAAGAGGAAGTGATGTGACAACAAGTCTTCATCATCTTATGCTGATTTAAGATGAAGATCAAATCTGGAGTACTTCCAGTATATCTAAATTAGGATAGGCTGCTGTCTGGATTTCACAGGTGAAGTGAATGTATTCAAGGATTTTCCCTGAAAAATGTTTCCTCTTTGGTTGAAGCTTGGAGGTAATTGACTATTTATCTCTGGATTTGTCCATGGAATTGTAAATGAGATAAGATTGAACCGACTCAAGTATCAGTCATTCACATTTCTGTGATGAAGAAGCTTGGATGAAACTCGAAAATGAGGCAGTGGATTAATTGTAAGTGCACAGGAAGCTAGGAGTTTGCAATCTTAATACAGTGATAAGCAAAATGAAGTAGAGATCTTGACTGTCTAATTCAGCATTTTGTGGAATGGCTGTTGTGGGCTTTCCCACTCTGCGTATTGTCGTTTAGAGTTTTCTTCAGGAATTGAAACATAGTTCATATGTGTAGTTCTTTCCATATAGCCACAACTGCACAGTAAAAGCTAAGGTCACTCTTTTCCCATTGTTCCATTAGTTACTATTTATATTTAATTATGATTTTTTTCAGATTAATATAGCACCTTTGCACAAATTCAGTGTATCATTTCTTCCATGCACATTTACAATGCTCACTCATTAAGAAGACAATGTCTTTCTGAAGCTCTTGTCCACCATCATCCATGAGCTAATCTAACGAGGAGTATTCAGAAACTAGGAAGAACTCTGTGCATTTCTCTTGAAGAGAATTTTTAAGTTGTCTTACTGGCATGGGTGTATTAGGTCAGTATTTTTAGGATTGCAGGTTTACATGCAAAATTGTTGGACGTACGCGTAGGTAGAAGATGGTTTCATTTTGGCATCTTTTGTTTTACTTTTGGTTTCCATGGGAAAACCCAAACAGTGATTTTTAGTCTTAGATTAGATCATGAGTAAAAGTTTATCTTCAAGCAAAATATTTATAGGCAAAAGGAGACAGCACATTCAAGGGAAGTTTAATATGCTGTAAATTACAGAATTAGCAGAAGGAAGTAGATGAAAAAACCTGTACAATTCCCAGCTTCCTCCAAAGAATACACCACAATACAGATTTTTGTCTACCATGAAGAGTGGAATAAGGCAATTCTCTGTGAAATGTTAACATAACTGTACATGTATGTGAGGCAGTCAAGGTGATCTTTGTAACACATTACACAATCCAGAAATGAAAGCCATGAGAAAGGAACATTTACAGGATGGACCTCATTATTGGGAAGGGTTGTCAAGTTGGATTATAGTTCTTCCCAGTGATGGATACTAAACAGACAAATACTGGATTTATTGTTTAATCATTAAATGCCAAGACACAGTTTCCAGACTGGACCTGAGTCCCCACTTAAGCCAGATGGACTAAGTGCCTGTATTCTGTTATACAGACAAAGTTTTCGTGTACATAGGTGGCAAATAATACATTTCTCTGTGCTTCCAGTCTCGTTCTACTCAAAGTACAGAGCTTATGCACTCTTCAATTAGTACTTTTTCATTGTCTCTTAAAATAAGAGTGATTGATATAAAGATTTAATGGTTTAAAGGTGACATTAACCAAGAACTCGGTTAACCAGTACAAAATTTTTACACAAAATCAAAAACGTGTCAGAAATTCCTAGAAATATATAATTTCATTCTTGTTTTTAAAACAAAATATATGGTGTTGAACCTCCAAATATTCCTTCACAAAAGCATTTAAGGTGGACAAATATTTTGCCGTAAGGATTGAAAACATGTTTTGGAATGTTTGTCAGACTTGTACATTCTTAATTGGGAAAAATTGTTCTGTCTATCTTGATGATCAAGGACAAAATGTATTAACACTTCATATTTGATAGCTTTGAAAAGCAGGCAGAAATACCAGAATTAGTTCTGGAATTTTATTTCTCAAAGTGTATCGAGGTTTAGAAAGTATAATGTCTTTATTTTATGCTTTTCAGAGTTATATTAAATATACTATTGCTAGAAGTGTTTGGAACTCCACGACTGTAACCAGAGGAGTTGTGGGGCTACTTTCTTAGTGCAGACTGTAAATCCAGAGTAACTCAAATGAAAGCTTTCCTTGACTAATCTCACATTTCTGTAAAACAGTAAACTAGACTCTCAAGTAGTATCATTCAGCCCAGGTCGACTGATTTCAACTAAGCTTTTCAGATTTCAGCCTTGTCAATTGTCACAGTCTCTGTCAAATTTCTTCGGGGTAGAGAACAACAAGGCAATTGTTTTAGGCTCGAAATTGACCAGACCCAAGTGTTCTTGAACTTCCTCTGGTTGGGTGGATGCAGCACTCTTTTATTTTTACACACCCCCACACCTTTTTCTGCTCATGTATATGCTCCCTGTCTCCTCTTCCTGCACAGAAGTGAGGTCCTGTTGCTCTGCCACTGCTTCTCACAGCTCTTCTGTAGCTTAAAGAGAGGTTTCAGACCTTGCTTTCCTGTATGGTCATTAGGCCCATACTGTAATTAAAACAAACAGAAGGCTTTTCTGGGGGCGGAATAATATGAAGATGTTTCTATACAAATTAAATTTAGTTTATCTATTGAAAAAGTTGGTTTAGATCTATAATTGTCCAAGATTCTTTTCCCCAGAAGACAACAGGTTTTTTGGATCATGGCATTTCTGTTCTCCATAGAGGTTTTGTTAGCCAGAGGGAACTGTCTTTTAAATTTGTTGTGATTCAGAGTGTTGTTTTTTTTCTTGTGCTTTAGACAGGTAAAATTATGAGCATAGATGTCTCAACAAACTTCTGAAAAATCTAAGAAATAATTCAGTTGTTAATTTTCAGAAAATTGAGTCTGTACTAAAAGAATCAGCATAAAATATAAACTGTAGGCTAGTACATGCTGTATTGTTCTTGTGTATGCATATTTTGGTATTACCATATTTAAGTAACTGAAAGGAGCAATGATTCATAAGGCAACTTGTTAATGGGTTATTGCACAAACCTTAGTACCAGTGATGGAAATCAACAGATAGTTTCTCACTCCCTTCAAGGATTAGTCTAACAAATAAACACTGGAAGACTATTTCTTGAAGGAAGTATGTGCACATTTGAATTTTCCTTCCTTTGTCTACCTTTCCACTGCAGCAATTAAGATTTTTGAGTCTCCGAGACATACTTCTTTTGGATTAAAATGTAATCCAAATGTTGTTTGCTGCTCGCCAATATCTTCTGTGGGAACACTATAATAGAGTTCTTAGTGTGAAATGTCACAGGCATGGGCAGATTGTAAAATGATCCTCATCTGTGTTGGCATCAGTTTGGAGCGTCATTAATCTGCAGGAACTGAGGGAATGACTGTTTCTAAGGGAGGCTGTGTCCCTTCTGGGACTGCCCTGCTTGGAGGCTGCTCACTGTCTTGGTTTAGCATCCCTCTGCGTCCTTTTCCAGTCTTTCCTTGTGCCAGCAAAATGATTCAGCAAGTCTTAGCACAAACATGCAGTTGTGTTTAGTGAAAATTGTGATTGTTTACTCAACTAGCTGTAAAATTTTGTTTGTAGCTCCCATGTGACTCACTATTTGCAGCAAAGCTGTAGGTTAGATTGATGGATAGGTTCTAGCAGGGTGCTTGATTGCTTCTGATGCCCTTGAAGTGTTCAGGGATGCATAGTGGTAGCAGTATCGTCTCAAAATGGCTTTCAAAAGGTGTAAGAATGAGCATAATTGCTACAGCTGCAAATACTTGCAATGACTGAATGACCCATGCAAGGTCAATGAATTAGCAAGTGACAGAATCAGGAAGGGAACCCAGTATGTTCTTCCTCTTTGTTCAACCTATTATATTGTCCGCATTTCTAGTGCCTATGATGTGACTTTTAAGAAAATACAAAATTTTGCTATGCTGTAATATCACTGTAAGTTGTAAAGCTCCAAGTAAATTATCCTTGAAGAACACTAGAATTTGAAAATAATTTGTAGACAAAAAAATTCTATTATTTGAAAGCTGTTGCTTTAATAATACTATCCTATAGTGAATATTAATTGCAGTTCCTGCTGGTAGTTGGGTTTTTTCTCAGTCTTTACTGGAGATAGACCATTCGAGATATCAGATGCTAAGCACCTGAATCCTTGTGTTATCCCTTGTCTATGCTCTCTGATTCTTCAGGTAATATCTTCTCTCATCTCTTGTCAAAAGTCCACAGGTGTACAACATATGTGCTATGTAAAATGTTGTGGCCATAGTTTATGTTTTGAAAGATTTATGACAGCTAATGGAATGTCCTAGCACACTGATTGCAACAAAATGGAAAACAAAAAAGTAGTATTTCCAGATTCAGTTACTATAAGCCTTTTACTGCACTCGGTTAAAAAATATGCCTCTCTCAAAGGAATGTCAGGAATTTTCTCAGCATATATAGAGTTCCATTTGACCTAATATGTCAGAATTGTGAGTCATTTTGAAGATAGCTTTTGCTTTAAATAGAGTGACCTCAGCTGATTTTTTCAATACTGTTGTCTTACTGCAGCAGGGTGAGGCTTCTTTGTTGTAAATGCATCTCTGGCTGACAAACCTATATTGTTCTGCAGAAACATGTTTCATTAAAGCTGATACCATTTGATTACACTCTTAGTCCTGGTTGTAATTGCAAGTAATAGGATGTTTCAGGAATAGTAAATGGAGCTTTTCTGATGCTTTATGGAAGACAGGGTTTCCAGCATTTCATTGATCTCTGAGGAGTGTAAGTGCAATGTTCTGATTGTGGTCTCCTGGAGAGAAGGTAAAATGCTGTTTTCAAACAATATTTTGTATCTTGTGATATCACAAAAGAGCAGGGTTTCCTTGAAAACAAACAAACAAGCAAACAAACAACAACAAAAAAACACACAACTATTTTTAAAACCTGATACTGTATGATTTGGTCCTGTATTTTCAGATACCATTTTCAGGTAAAACATCAACTACAAGACCATTGTTTCCCAAAAATGTGCCTCCATCTAAACTGTTTACTAGAAAGCATTTTCCAATGAAATGCTGACATTGCAATCTCTAAACAGAACTCCCTTAAAAGCTCTTATCATATTGTTTTAGGGGGATGGCACAAATATAGTATATTATAAATTTCTAACTTTGGTAACAACTAGTGTTGCAGAGATAAAAACAAGAGTGGAAAATTGAGGCACCATCAGGTCTTCATTCTGTTGCAAAGGCTCTAAATAGCATGGATACAAATAACGACCAGCAAGGAATCAGACAATCATCTACATAATAAAGACAAAAAACATAAAACAAAGACCATAAAACAAAATGAAGTGAAAGAACACGTCTTCCATCCAACTTAGCAAAATGCCAAAGATGATAGATTTACTTACTTTTCTAACATGAAAGCTGTAGATCTTTAATAGAAAGTACTTGGCTTCTTCTTCCAAAGCTTGTCCTCAGGGACAAAGGTTTACTCCAGCCCCATGCATTAAGAGATACGGCAGAAATAGGGAATTAGGTACGCCATCATTGTCCAGTGGAGGTTAATGCTGGCAATATCGAAGCGGAATGCTTAGAGCCTGTTACCACTGAACAAGCAGCCAAAGAATTTACATAGAACATGGGCAGCAGCACTGCAGAAGTAAACTTAAGTAGTCTGTTTCCCTGTGCTTCCTCATCTGCATCCGATGTCCCTCCTCCTACCCAGAAAATCGCTCTGTTGTAGTCTTGCATAGCTGCCATTAGCCTCAGTAGCTCTCTCAGTAGAGAAGCAGGGTGACCTCTCTCATGCTGAGCTGTGTGCCACTGTGGCTGAACTCCTGCAGGCACCTGACACTGCTAATTTAAAGCTAGCTCAAGTACCTGTGTGCTGCAAAGCAGGAGCCCTGGCGAAGTAAGCCCCGGGTTAGTGCTTCTGCCTCTCTAACATGTCGTGATGTTGGGTTCTGGTCTACACCTGGACAGGTCAGGATTACTGCATCCTGTACTCCCGAGGAAGGCAAAGGAGGGAAGAGGTGCTGCCTCTGCATTTTCAGTGGGCATGGTTGGTTTAACTAGGGTGAAGAAGCAGGGGGAAGTCTGTTCCCCCTGTTCCAGGCCCTCCCCACCGTCAGAAGTGGATCCTGCAGCATGTGTCTGTTTTTCTGGAAGATACTAACAAGGACCTATGTTGTTTATATTCACTAGAAAGTGTTTTTTTTGTTTATTTCTTCTCTTTTGTTGAGGCACAATTGTGGAAGAAATGCACTTAAGGCAGTTACAAATCAACACTGTAGGTTGTTCAGTTGCTGACACTTGCAGGGGGCAAAGGAGATTGCTGATCAAACAGGAATCTACAAGTCCCGAGGCCTGTCGTTTACAATATGTAACATGCATTTTTGGGAACAGCTTTCTCCACATGACAGATAAAGATCAAAGTAGCAGAACTACTTCTACAAAGGATGGAGTGTAGAACTTACGTATAGGTCCTGCCCTATACATAGCAGAGGGAGTGGGTGTGGGGGAGCTGGTAGTCCTGTCAGTCTTGCAGAGGGAAATGTAGGAGGCAGGATTAGAGAATGAAATCAGTGGAGGTTAGAAAGATGAGTTTTGTAAGGTGTATGCATTCATCTGGTTTTTGGAACATTTTAGCATTGCACACAGTCAGGCTGGGTATTGATGAAAAGGGTTATGCTTTGATTAAAGAAATACTATTTGAGGTCGCCATTTTAAAATTCTGATGACTGAAGATGCCCATACCTGGAGATGTACACCTAGCCAGCAGATGACTGTGAGCAGCATTTTTTTTGCCTGATATTCATCACTACTGTAATTTGTTTCTTTTGTTGTGAATGTTACTGTCCTGGGTGCCATGGGGAATTCAGAGCAGGAGCACGAGCAGTTGGACGGACAGACTGGATGAGGAGAAGCAACCACAGCAAGTTTCTACCTGTGAAGGCATAACTGCAGTCTGTTAATCTTTCTAGGTCAAAAATGTTCTCTGACATATCTCCAAGCTTGCTGCTACGCAAAACTTGCAAAAATGGCAAGGGCATTGCAAGCTTTGAGGTTTTGCCCTGTAAGCTGGTTTACCACAAAATACAAAAACTTTTCTCAACAGAAGATACTCTAATCATATCCTGTGTAAAGGAAAGATAAATTTTGTCAGTAAGTTTGCTGACATTCAGAGAACTGAGTTCACCATTTAATCTGCAGAAGACTTCCTGTGGAGATTTCCAAAGTGTAACCTCATCTAAGCCATTCATATAACTTTTACAATACATACAATTTTTCATTCATACAACATTATATTTTACAGCAAGATCATGACGATAAATTCACTGACCTGTATATAAAGCAACATGTCATAAAGTGGGAGCAGGAGCATCTTTTAAGTGCTTTTGTGGAAAAGCTAGCCATAGAGATCTCACTCAATTTCACTTAATGAATTTTTGTTTTTGTTAAAAGTACTGTAGCTCCATTGGGTATCCAGTAGCTGCAACTGCCCAAGTAACATGGCTTCTAAACATTGATTTCTCCTGTGACATTGATAGGGTGTTTTATTTAGTATAATTAGATCTATGTAGAAGTGTAGAAATGTAAAAGTTCCCTAGAAAGTGATATCTGTGTGATGGTACAGTATGTCTGGTATACAAATACCTTTAATACACAAGATTTTTTAAAATCATCAGGGAAATTTTTACTTCTACAGTCTATAGAATAAGACTTGCTTTTGTCAGTGATTACATGTCTGGAAGTATAGGAAAGTAGAATGTCATTAGATATAAATTCCAATAAATGTAAAACCCCAAAACAAAATAAATAAATATTTAGTTTACCTCATGTGTCATAAAACATCAGATGAATTATACATGCTCATTGCAGAAAAACTCATAAGATGCAGTCCCATCTTACCTTGCCTCTTGTTTTACTGAGTTGGACTAAATGGCGACAATCCAGTGAGACCAGAGAGCTAGTTTATCACACAAAGACAACTGAACCTTTGGTTTCAAGCTGTGTTGTAACTCAGACACAAAATAGCTAGGTTGCAACACATTAGATTGTTTTATTTTCCAGTGTTTTATTTTAAGTGTTTAAAGCTGAATTAATCTCAACAGTAGTACAGCAACACAGAATAAATCTCTCTGGTTGGATTCTTGATGGCAATTTCATAATCACTGACCTTACTTTTACCTACTAACCACTTACCATATTTAGAAAACAAGTCTTTTCTTCCTTAAACAATTGATCAGGGACATAGTGCTTCAGGTAATTCCTTCCTTTGATTTATATTTTTTTTTTTTTTTATTTTCCTTTGAAATAGCTAGCTGATGCATTTAGGGAGCTGAAAGTGAAGGGAAAAAAAATCTTTTTTGTTTTTTCAGATTGTAATACAGAAGACACTTACTGCTTTCTTACTAAGTATGTGTTAACAATCTGTTTTAGGTAACAGTAGGGACTTAGTTTAGAGTTTTATGTTTTATGTTTTATGTTTTAATGTTTTATGTTTTTAGAGTTTTATGAGTTTAGGAATACTGGAAGGTTAATTTGGAAGGTTAATTTTCATGTTTACATCCAATTTCAGAAGTTTACAATGAAATCTGTAAGCAAATTTTAGATAGAGCTGAGAATATCTGACACCTGTATTGAAATTCAGTTAGCCTGTGGATGTTCTGGTTCAAGGAATAATATTTTTTGAGAATGAAACAGTCTAACACATTACTCATTTGATGTGTAGGATAATTTTATGTATTGGTTGATAGTGTTGGTATTTATGATTGTCTTTAATAGTATTCATTTGTATAATAGTTATCAGGAGCCTTCTCTCCAAGGCTGAACAAGCCCAACTCTCTCAGCCTGTCCTCACAGCAGAGGGGCTCCAGCCCTCGGATCATTCTTGTAGCCTCCTCTGGACTCGCTCCAACAGCTCCATGTCTCTCCTGTGCTGCGGGTTCCAGAGCTGATCACAGAACTCCAGGTTGGGTCTCAGCAGCGCGGAGCAGAGGGGCAGAATCCCATTATAATAATAACTATTACATCCATTCAGACCCCTGTCTAATTCTTGCTGCACATTCCAGTTCAGGTAGATACATTCAGTTGTGCTTTTTCTCATTTAGGTGACATGCTATGATTATTCTTAACATATGTTTAAATCCCAGCAGAATCAACTACACCGGAATTTGGTTCTTGACCTCATTAAGTGGTCCTGAAATATGCTGCAATACCATCCATAGTTCTTTATAATTTCATGTATAACCATATCCTTTTTGTGAAAATGAAATATAATTTTGTCATTTTCTACAGGGTATACTGCTTCATCTCTAAGTAAATTTTTGTATTTATTTTGGATTGTTTTCTGTATTTAGTCTCAAATTACCTGAGGTATTAAAAATTCCATCTTAACAGGATTTAAAATATGGACAGCTTTACTATACATAAAGAATTTTAACATTACACTGATCAGCATTTAGAATATTTGTGCTTGGAGACGGAACTTTAATTTCTTTCACAGTCAAAACTCCTATGTCCATCAGAAAAAGGCATTCCCAAGTAAGGACAAAAGAATCTGTAATATTATATGGTGCGTATTTGCTTTGAGTTAAAGAAAACAAAAGGAAATTGCAAGCTAGTTATCACAATAATTAGCAATTAACTATTATTAACAATTATTAACTATTATTAGTTAATAACATGAATTATTGTGATAGTCACTACTGTGACTAGTGTGTACTTTCTAACTTCATGTATGAATTCTTCAGCTATGCATGCCAGATTCAAAAGTGAACAATCAGAGAAACATCAGAGCAGTATGGGCATGCTATGCAAGAGATGCTCATGCCTAGAGTGGTGAGACACAAACCAGAGGGCAGAGTGGTCACGACTTAACTAAGCTCAGGTCTCTGCTGGCAAAAATTCTTTCACCAGGATAAAATTTGCAATTTTAGCTAAACAGACTGCAAGATATAAATGAATCAGTAATTTAGTGACCGTCTTACTTCATTGAACAGTGAATTATGTCCCATGTCATTTTATTCATTATCTCCTGGATTTTACAACTTCAGCACTTACCTTTTATAGCTTATTTATAGGTGAAAAACGTTTAGCTGAAATCTTGTGTACCTCCATAATAACATTGTGTGTTGCCAACTGTACATAATCATTCATCGATAATCAGTTACTCTATATATGCTATGGTACTGATATATACTCTCTATTAGTTTGTATAAAGAATTGCTCTTCATTTCATGTATCATTAATACAATTAAATTTTTAAAATGAAGACTAAAATTTGGTGTCGAACATTACAAATTAAAGACATCCAAAATATGTGACTGTAAAGTAAGGTATACCTGTTTCTAGCTAGCCAGCCATTTCTCTAATATTAGAGTCTTGTGTTCAGCTCTTGGTAGATATGCTTGTGTATAGTATTTTCATCCCTTCAAAAGAAACATTTGCAAAGTTATCTTTGAATAGAGATGTCAACTTTGTATTGTATTTTGCACTGAAAAATTCCACTGTTTTTTATTAGAAGTTTTTTTCAAAATGAGAGAGACCAGGTAGCTCCTTGTGACTAATGCATTGATTTCTGTGTCCCATAGCTATATAATGGAAAAAACCTATCAGCATAATGGAATTAGATAGACCATGTGATGAAAGCATATTTTTCTCTGGATTTTGGAGAATGGGATGGGTAGGTAGTGATACACGCGTCCTTTAACTGAGGAGGAAACGAAAGGAGCTCCAAGTTTGTAGAGATCCATACAACTGCATCTAACTGTTGTTGAACTACAAGGAAAAGTGCTGCACAAATACAAGCAGGAAGGAACAGAGGGGCAGGGACAAGGCTCACTCTTCATATAAATGCCTTTGGGCAGATTTTCTGTTTGTATCCATCTCGTAGCACCCTTTTGTGACACTTCAATGGCAACAAGTTCTTCTGCATTTCTGTTTTCTGTCTGTACTGAAGGTTTTAAGTTCTCAGGATGATAGTACCCTACCCTGAACAAAACGTCAAGTCAGTCATCTTTGACTCAGCTTGCTCAAGCAGGAACTAGTCAGGGTCCAGTGCTGCACAGGTGAGACACAGGAGTCCCCTCTAGTCTCAGTTACCTTGCATCTTTGCAGACCTTGCAAAGGTAGTTTGGATAATGGATTTCCTGGAAGAAGAAAGACCTGATACTCTCAGCCTTTTCATCTTGCTTTTAGAGTTCAAACTTCTTGAGGACCAGCCCAACATACTCAAAGAAGTTTTGAGCTGGAAATAATTGGCAGGAACATTGAGATATGATATTGAAGAAACTCATCAGGTCCAGGTACAAGCTGGCCGCTGCTCAGTTAGCACTAACACTTTCATAGGCAGCATAACCACTTTCATCACATGTGCTAATACATCATGAAACAATAGATGCATAGTTGCAGTAAGGAAGATGGAATACAGGATAGATATCTGGAGATAACAGTAGTAATTTTAAATCAAATCATTTTAGCTGAAAAGAGGCGTGATTGAAGACTCTTCTCAAGATAGCTCTGCTTTTGTTCTCATTTCTCAGATATGAGTTAAGCTAGCCATTCTCATCTAGACAGTGTTTTCTGTATAAAGGAACAGTTAGCTATTTAATGTACTTTTCCTAGAAGGTGTGCTACTAATGTCTGCTATAAGCAGACCCAAGATTGGTCATTGTCTTACAGTGCATCTCTCTCATAGTGAAACGAAGTATAATTTCTTCCCAGCAAAACTTAAAGGTCACTAACTTTAAAACTTTGGCCATAGAGTAATAGATTATTCTAAACAAACAAGCAAATGAAAAGGAGACTAATACCCCTTTGATTGCCCTTAGCTGCCCCGTGTCTCACACAAAAGAGAATGCAGATTATACCATACTTTTTTAAAAAAGGAAAATTCCTAAAAATCCTTTAAGTGATATTTAAGTGGGGTCTCAACAACAGTAAAATAATCACTTTCATAGAATCATAGAATCATAGAATCATAGAATCATAGAATCATAGAATCATAGAATCATAGAATCATAGAATCATAGAATCATAGAATCATAGAATCATAGAATCATAGAATCATAGAATCATAGAATCATAGAATCATAGAATCATAGAATCATAGAATCATAGAATCATAGAATCATAGAATCATAGAATCATAGAATCATAGAATCATAGAATCATAGAATCATAGAATCATAGAATCATAGAATCATAGAATCATAGAATCATAGAATCATAGAATCATAGAATCATAGAATCATAGAATCATAGAATCATAGAATCATAGAATCATAGAATCATAGAATCATAGAATCATAGAATCATAGAATCATAGAATCATAGAATCATAGAATCATAGAATCATAGAATCATAGAATCATAGAATCATAGAATCATAGAATCATAGAATCATAGAATCATAGAATCATAGAATGTTTTGGGTTGGAAGGGACCGCTAGCGGTCATCTAGTCCAACCCCCCTGCAGTGAGCAGGGACACCACTACCTAGACCAGGTTGCTCAGAGCCCTGTCCAACCTGGTCTTGAATGTTTCCAGGGATGGGGCATCCACCACCTCTCTGGGCAACCCGTTCCAGTGCTTCACCACCCTCATTGTAAAGAATTTCTTCCTTACATCTAATCTAAACCTACCCTGTTTTAGTTTAAATCCATTACCCCTTGTCCTGTCACCACTGTCCCTACTGAAAAGATTCTCATCTCTCATCAATCTGATTCTCACTGTCCCTACTGAAAAGATTCATATCACTTCTAGCTTGATTATCTCATCAAAACATGAGAGATGTTTTACAGGAATCACCCAGATCGCAGAAGATGACAAAATTTATTACTGTGCTGAAGCACTGTTTGTCAAGGAACAATTTTATGTTTCTGCCACACAGCGTCATTTCCATAACACCGGTATAATAAAATAAATTACAAAAAAAGCACAAGACAGTCTTGTTTTCTGCATGTTTTGTTGTAGAAATAGAAACAGATGTAAAGAAGGTGTGTTAGAGTAAAATTGATATGGTCTCATGAGTGATTCACATCTGTTTGTTGCACAGATGATGGTACCAAGACAAGGGGAAGAAGACACTAGAAATTCAATTCAAGGAAGATCAGCTTAATAGGGTATCAAGGCTGGAATCTTTGTAAGACCAGGAAAAGTATCAATAATATATTACAAGTAGATCAAATCAGTAAGGGGAGTTGAAGTTACACAAACCTTCGAAGTAGACTCAGAAAAAAGAAAAATTATTTGATGGTATGAGACGAGGTGAATTCGAAGGCATTGCAGTGTGCATGGATGTACAGACCTTGGGGCAACTTGAGCAGCTGTGCATTTTATGAATGTGAGAATTGAAACCCAGATGTCAGGAAGACAAGAGAGATAGCATTTGGGTAAATATGTTCACTATTAGGATAGAGTGATATAATTCTTAATTATCTCTATTCTATATTTTAATCTATGATGTTAATATTTTTGACCCAAGCATACAGAGTTGGAGTCTTATAGTATTTTAAAATATCTTAAAATGCAGTCACACTTCTCAGCAGTGGAAGGAGTTCCCACAAGTAATTGTACCATCTTATGTTGCAGAACACCTATTTATCCCATTTCCCATGGGGAGAGACAGATTTGCTCAGAAGCAGAATAAGAGACAAGAGATAGTTTTAAAAATATAGCATTTGCTTTAAAATTGAAGTGCAGTGAGTATTTTCTGCTTTTTTTGACAAAATACCAAAAGTGTTTAGTGATCTTGAAATTATACATACACTCAAGTTTTAAGATCAGCACTTTTTTTTTTTTTTTTTTTTTTTAAGTTTACAGAAGCTATATAAAAGTACCATTTAGAAAATAGACACCGCCTCAAAACTGATCTGGAAAACCAGGGGAACTTTTAAAGTACCTATACTGTATATAGCTCGCCTGGAAATCTAAAACCTACCCTTACCTTAGCATTTTCATAGCCATGCTGTGCTTCCTATTTCCTTGGGCCAGAGCCCTTGACATTAAATGATGAGGCTTTTTTTAAATATACTTTAAAATAAAATGGTGGTGTTTTTTAATGTATTCCAGACATTTAAAATATTTTTAAATTGATCAAGCCTTTCTGTATGTTATTTTTATAAAAGTATGTTTAAAATAGTGCTTACTTAAAAAAAAAAAAAAAAGTAATTAAAGTAATTTAAACAATTGGCAGTGGCAAAGAAGTATGCAATAGCAAAGCTGTAACAAATTATTAGTAAAGGTCATATTCATAAAATGAGGTCAGTTTGTGTTTCTTAATGCTAGCAAGTATTCAAATTGCAATTTCTTGTACTACTCTGCTATTCTTGGCAAACTAAAATTTCACTTGCCTTTTTGGCAAAGGTAGCCGCCTTTGATTTCAGTGTAGTCTGTGATTCCTGCTTTTCCTTTTAAAGTCATATTGTAACAAAAGCATCAGTTTGCAAGCCTCTAAAACAATTAGCATGAAGTATTTTTACTGGGCTAGAAAAATTAACTTGTTCCTCTCTTTCTGTGAAAGATCACTGTTTTTAAATACTTGTCACTGTAAATCTATGCCATCCATTCCTTACAGATTTTTTAATGGACAGATACCAGGTATGAGTCATCCAATATTCATCAGGTTATTTAATAATCTAGACAATTGGTCCCATATATCAGGTGGGTTTTTTCTCAAAAAATGTTCTAGAAGGAAATATGTAGGCCTGACAATCATTTTCCCATCATCTATTTTTACAATGGAATTTTTATTTTTAGATGCATCTGAAGAATAATTTTTCTCTGTAAAGAACCTGACAGTGAATTTCCCACTTTTAAGAATGCCTCTCTCTCTCAGGCTTTTATGTGTTGCTATTAAACACAGATAGCTGCTTCATATCCCAGATGCTCATACTGGTCCTGCTTGCTTCTTGACAGGTCCGAGAGGTACCATGTGCACTGACACAAGGTTAGTTTCCAGCAATTGAACAGGACTTGAGTCAGCCTGAAAACAATAGGGGAGAAGCTGTATCTTAGAAAAGGCTAATTCTGTATGGATGCTGTATAGGTCAGCAATACTGTTGCTTCTGTACTTTGAAAGAATCTGATTCACATTACTGGCCTTTATATGCTCACCATCATGGTGCTGGGCATCCCCACGTGCTGGTAAAGAATATGTGAGTTTAAGTCAGCTCAAGCCCATTGCTCTGTTGAAAGTTTATTTTGTCAGTTGTTCAGGTTTTGTACTCTCTGTTGTGCTGAGGTACTTACCCCTTGCTGGGCTGGCTAACAGAAGAAGCCACTCACACTCTTTTGATTTACTCAGGGAAAAACATTTACACAAGCAGTTAATCCACTGAACTGATACAGGTATTTCTCTAAAACAAACCCTCCAGTCCCTTTTCTGTTGGGATAAGTTCAGTTTTCATTGTAACAGCTGTGGTCAGTCACTCCCTATGTTCTTCCCTTGGTTTCATAAGCACATCACCCTTGCACATCTCATCTGAATCTTCTGTTTTAGGAGTTTATTGACCAGATGCCAAAAGGTAAACTTTTTTTTAAAAAAAAAAAAAAAAAAAAAAAATCAAACCACAGCAAAAGAACAAAACAAAACAAAAAACCCAAACATTTTTTTTGAGGTAAAGCAAGTGTGGAAAAGAAAAATGAAAGATGAGGTAAATCAGGATCAAAAGAGGGGAAAAAGAGAAAAGTGTATATATATGTACACAGAAATGTAGAGACAGTTAGTCAAAGGAATAGACACAGCCTTGATACCATGTGCGTGCATGCCTCCTTGTAACACAACCTACAACTGTAGGTGCTTTTCTTTTTAAATCCTCATTTCTGTTTCACTACAGCTAATCCCAAGGTCAGGAGTGCCATATGCTTAGATATCATGAGGACTGGAAATGTCTAGTTCACACAAATAGCTTTCTCTGTTCATTTTTGCCCCAGGAAAAAAATATGATCCCCAGAAGGGAAAGCCACCAATACAGCCTGAAAGACTGCAAACCAACATTGTCCCATTGACTACCTATAAAGGAAATGTAATTGTAGAACAAGCTGGAAAACAAAGAATGCAAGTTTGATTGTTACAAATACTTCCTGTGGGGTATCGCAGTGTTCACTGTCGTCATCTCCCCATCTTGTCTGCAGAGTAACAAGAATTATGTCAACATAGAAAAACAGAATTTTATGGTAGGCAATGGGCACCAGCTCTTAATCTGAGGCATGTGATGCTCATTCGAAGTAAACTGTATATCTGTTCTGTCTGTCCAAAGCATCAGTGAAAAGCTTATCCTCAAGGTGAATTAATTTCTGCATGTATTTGGTGAGAGCTGTTCTGAAATGGCTGGTGCTCAGCTTGAAACCTGTTTCTGGCTTTTTAAGTAACAAGCTTCTGCTTTACTTTGGAAAGCCTCATTCAGTTTTGTTGCCAAAGAAGTGAGCTGTCTCCTTTTCAAAGTCACATCTTATTTGATTGTATACAGCAGAGTTCCATGAAGCTTTCGTTAAGGCACTCTTACCATTTACCCATGTAATTTAAGGACTGAAAGTCTTTATTATGTAAGACCTAAAAATAGTCTTTTCTACTTCTATCCAAAAGTTAAATTTATAAATGTAGATCAAGATTATTAACAATTTTCTATGCCATGTAAAACAAACATGTAGAAAAATTGTTTATGGAACTCATGCCATGAGGAATTTAGAGAAATGGATCAACCTAGTTCAGTTTCTTAGAAGACTGAGTTATTGCTTCAAAAGATTATGATTTTTCTTTCATATGAATAATATGAGAAAATATGCAGCAAAGAAAATCTTTATTGCACATTACTCCATATGCTGGGTTTTTCACATTTTCTTCTGAATAGAATGACTTAGGACCTCTTCACGTCAGTTATACACAATCTAACCAATTTTTTTTCTGTTTCTAGATTACAGGTGCAAAAGTCAAATGTGGAGGAAAGGAAATTGTGACTCTTTTTCTTTTCAATTTATGGCTTTTTCTTTTTATTTGCCAGTGTGCAGTTTTCTTTTGCATGTTTGTCTTTTCCTTTTCATGCATATTTTTATGGACAAGTTTTCCACTTGGTGATGTTGTCTTTACAAAAAAAAAAGGGGGACAGTTAAAAGATTTTAAAAGTATGTCTGTACTCAGTGGCCTTGTTACCGTGTATTGTTGCTTTAAAATTTTTCCCTTCAATTTTTAAGACTTTTTTGTATGTTGCATAAAAGTTAAAAAACAAGACTTGGAAATTATTTGTCAGCTTTTACATTAGAAGGAGATGGCCTTGAGCTCAGAGCTACCTTGCTTCATGAAGTATTTGGAATAGTGGTGGCCTGAGTATGCTTTCATATGATTTGAAGCACTCTGGCTAGTTCAGTATAAAGCTTACTAGAAGAACTATAGGTGTTCATGATACTGAAGAGACAGTAAAAATGCAAATAAAGTATTGTCAAATACAAAATAATTTATATTAAGAAAAAAGATGAATCTTTAGCTTATATGTGTGAAAACATGGGCTTTGCTACCACTCAGGAAAAAGATCAGAGAATAAGAGTGGACAGTTGTTTGAAAATGTTAGCTCACTGATCAGCCGAGTAAAGTGACACTTGGGACTGACTAAGAAAGAATAGAGAACGGTAGAAAAATCATAATACTGGTCCCTTATTAACCCATAGCACATGACCTTTTGAGTATAACCTGAGAAAGACTGTAGTAGAACAGAAGAAAGTAAGGTGTGCAGAGGGCTATAAGATCTCAAAAATGAGATCTCAAAAATGACTCCTTCTGCTTGAGGAGTCGCTTAATGTGCTAAAGCTTCTCAGTTTGTCATTGAGATCGCTGACAGAGATCTAGGAAGGCATAGATGGCTTTGAATAGATGAATAGTGCTTTATATTTGACTTAGAATACCCCCTATCCAATCTTCATAAAAAGAGATAAATGTACTGTTTAACATACACTCTGGAGCTATTTGCCATCACATGTTACGGACCCAAACTCTGAAGCAGCTTAAGAAGGAATATCCAAATTTGGAGAATAAATACTTTGGTGGGTGTTGAAGATGACAGTATGGATGCAGCTGTTAGCTCAGGGGATCCATACAACACTTGTCAGCAAAGGCCAGGAGTAAACAATGGGGAAAATTCACTTACTCTCTCATCTGTGTATTCATCTTGAGAGAAGCGTTTTCCATGTAGGCTGCATTTTAAAAGAAAATTTATATCTTCCAGGAGTTTTGTCATCCCATCCGTATAATAACATATCAGACATCTGTGGACTGTTCATAAGGTGCAAGAACTAAGGACCTAAAAATGTACAATCACACATTCAGAATTTCTTCATGTATATATAGCATACCTGACCTCCCTATTTTTACACTTTTTCCCCACTCCAGGGATTAAAATGCAGCAGTTTGTTTAAAGGAAGAAGAGTAAGCTTAATAGTCTATTCTGAAAGATAAAATCACATTCTTATTAGATATTGGTATTTTTTTGAAAGTGTTAGTTTTTCTAAGATGTACAAGAATAATAAACTAACAAATCAGGTGAATAAAATTTGAGTTACATTTGCCTAAAATACAGCAGGACTTGGACTTTTTATCCCATTGTTTTTTCTTATGTCTTGCATAGGTGTGTTTGTGCATTTGTGTATATATATGCACATATATAGTTGTCACCACTGTTGATATCTCTCTTTTTAAAAGAAAAAACTAAATATGTCTAGGCTTTTCTGTTTGCATTTGAGATTCCTGCTTGTTAACTGTGTTGTTTTGATTGCTGCTGTGTTTAAGGGATGCTGATTCACTGATGACTGACATTTTTTTCCTGGAAATCCTCAGTGTTTGGGAGTCTCTTCAGAGCAGCTTGTGCTAATTAGACTTTCAAGTGTCAGTTCTATGGAAAGCTTTTTTCTCCTGCTTCTTAAGAAAAACATCTGGGCTGCTTAAAAAAATCATTTGTTAAATTAGTAATCAAGTCCAGTTAAGTACTATCATTTATGCTCACAGGGCCATTGATTTGCCAGTTCAAATTTAAAATACTTAAGTTTGAATCAAAAGCCAGTTGTACTTTGGCATTAAATTATGTTTCTATTGTAGTGGCTTGCTAGGTTTGTGCATCATCGATAATTCAAAGGTCTTGCTATCAAGAGTGTATCTCTGCATGGCACCTGCTGAAGGCCAAAGATTTTTGGGTGGAAATTTGTGATCTAAATTATCACAAGTTTTTCAGCATGTTTTCTATCCGTTTCAGGCTTACCTATATTTCTTCAGTGTTTTATACTATTGTTTATGATGCTTGGTGTAGAAACTTTAGAAGAAAATTCCATACATAAATGTTACTTTTATTCATATTATGTGCTTAACCAGTATCAGTTGTATGTATACTGAATTAATAAAAGTAGATCCATTGTTCCTGAAGTTCATGAACAGTTTCAATATTCTTGATATTGTATCTAATGCACACTCAATGATAGTAGTGTGCTTCATTATTCTGCTTAGACACCATGGAATGCAGTAGGCACTAAGAATCTGTTCTGTTTTACTGTTTTACATCTTGGTCAAATTTGACAATTCTTACTGTTAGATAGCACAACAAGGAGCATACTATCCCTTGATTCCTGAGAATATAACATACTCTTTCATTAAAAAATGCTTTAAAATGGAAAAGCTGCCTTTTTTTTTTTTTTTTTTTTCCCCTCCCCCTGAACTGTACTATACAAATACATGTTCTTTTCAAGTCTTTCAACTTGTGTTTTCAAGTGTTGGAAACAGAACATTTGTATTTGATTTTTATGGAATTTTGACTTCACAGGGACTGGAAATTCAGATAGACTCTGCTCTTGATCAGTAGCAGAAGAGATGTCTGGGTGATCCCGTATCCCTCTTTATCAAAGAATACGTTGCAGGAACTTTGTTCTGTATTTTTAATGGTCATTATTGCCTTATAATCGGGAAAAAAAATAATCTGTTGGGCAGAACATTACTGTTCCTGAAATAGAAGAGCTGTGAAATAGCTCAGGAATATGTAGAGGTAGTGTCCAGGTTATATCAATGGATTAAAGTGATGGTATGTGGAAAGGTATCTTTTTCTTTTAACAACATCTAAAATTAGCAAGTAGATTTTGGAGCAAGTATGAGAGAGGGGATTCAGAATGAGCAAGTAGATAACAGCATCACAAACCAAGTTTGAATGTGTTGTAAAACCAAGGAAAGTTTTCAGAGGAAAAGAAATTCAAATGTACTACATAAGTAATTTGTGTGACGAAGACTTTCATACTATTAACAGCTTTTCATTGGATTAGTGTAAAGGGAAAAATAATAACCATTCTCTAGCCTTCTAGAATGCACCATTACAAATGCAGGCATATTCAAGCTGTACTGGCACGGTGTATGGTCACTGAAAGAAAAAGCAATGTTTATATGTTTGAGTGTATATTTCTTAATGTGATTTTGTTTTTTTTCCTCTGGAGTTTTTGTTCCTATGGTAATGATGACAGTAGCCTTTTAATATAGGTAGTGGATTTATGTTATGGGCAGCAGTCCATGAATAAGTAGGTAAAGCTGACAAATTTGTTTAGATACTTTAGTTGGTAAAGTGTTTTGTGTAACATCCCTGTGAGCTGAACCAAAGCTTTTCAACATAGAAATTGTAAATGTGTGCCTGCTTTGAAAGAATAAATAGTTTGATGATGTGATGAGGATGTTCATTAAGAAAACAGAAAATTTTCAAGAAAATGTATCATATTACATAGGAGGAAATACCCATCTCTATGGGTAGCAGTAATGGTAGTAGTGATAAAACAGTTATGACTTTGGCAAAAGTTCTACTTTTCTGAAACAGCGTGTATTTCACTCAGATATTTACATGTTTGATAAGAAAGTGTAGTCCCTTATGTGGTTCTTCTAGGGCACAATGGTAAAGCTTCACTCTCTTAATTGGTATTGCATGTATTTTGTTCTGAATTAACTTGCGAAATCATTATCAACAGAGTGAGGTAATTCTATTTTACATTTGGCATGTATTCATTCAGTGGTTTGTTTCAAAATGCAGCTTTCTGTATAGGTAAATAACAGGATCCTTACTTAAATTGTCATTGAGATGATGTTGCTGCTTTCTAGCCAACACTTTTTAGATACTGAGTATTTTAATTTGAAGCTGTGTGTTGAAACTGTTCACTAGAAATACATTAATCATAACAAGGGAGCAATTGTTTGTTGGAGGTTTTTTCTTGTGAATTTAACCTTGGAGCAGTTCCAGCTGTGTTAATAAGCCACAGGAAGCTGCAGTGAACATACATATATTTAAAGAAAAAATTTCTTCTATTACCTAATGCAGCGACAACTAAGTGTTGTGGTTTAAACCTGAATGGTAACCAGACCGCACAGCCGCTCGCTCACTACCCTCCTCCCTGGTGTGGTGAGGAGGAGAATTGGAGAGAGAGAGCTCGTGGGTTGCGATAGAAACAGTTCACCGGGACAGCAAAGAAAAAGA
>JMFS01136137.1:0-28562 GCA_000699545.1 Podiceps cristatus | reverse complement strand
AACCCAAAGCATTCTATGATTCTGTGATTCTGATCAAAGTTCCGGTACCAATGACATTTAAGTAGGACATGGTAAATTGTCAGTATGCTTTTCATCCCTAAGGGCAGTAACCTGCATAGATTCGTTTCCTTTATCTTAGGAAGCGGCTACCTTCTAGGTTTTAAGTTTGCTCCCTTCCCCCCACACACACTGAGGAAATCAGTAATAAACATTAAGATGGGAGTAAATTTCTTTGCTCTTTTTGCAAAATGGATCAACTTTTATTCTCATGCCTCTACCCGTTTTTGTCTTGTTAAGAAGTTCCCTTCCCAGCTGCACTTCATCCGTTTATTTTTTCCTGCCTCCTGTTTTCATAACTTGCTTTTATATTTTCCCATCATCTCAAGTCTCTTAGTCTTCTGGTTTGCTTACACAGGCAGTGGCCTTCCACACTTTTGTGCTGCCATCAGCTGAAGAAGGTCTCTGACTTGGTGATGAGCAGGAGAATGACTAATCAGTTAAGTAAATTAGCAGCTAATCATTCAGAAGTCAATGATAAGCGGCCGTTCCAGCATATCATTCATACCCTGAACCAATGAGATGTATTCACGGCAATGAAGGCAACCTCTCAAGGAGTAGGAAGCTGGGCAAAAATGTCAGGAGGACTGCATGGATGAATAAGGAAGTCCTGGACAAATTCAAACAACAAAACAGATAATATGGGAGGAATACAGAACATTGTCTCAGCATCCAGGGAGGAAATCAGGAAAGCTAAAGTACCAAAGGGGTTGAATCTGGCAAGTGATGTCAAAGCCAACAAGAAAGGCTTCTTTAAGTACATAGGTGACAAAAGGAAGGCTAGGGAAAATGTAGACCCAATGCTGAATGATGTAGGGCACCTGGTGACCCATGACATGGAAGAGGCTGAGTTACTGAGTTAACTAGCAAGACTGGGCTTCAGGAATCCCAGGCCCCATAGAGCAAGAAAGATGTACGCTTGGTGGAAGAGGATCTGGTTGGGGAATACTTGAGTAAACTGGACTTAGGTCAGTCCATGGGCCCTGATGGGATGCACCCATGAGTGATGAGGTAGCTGGGTGAAGTCACTGGAAGACCACTCTCAACAATCTTTCAACCATCATGGTGACTGAGAGAAATACCTGAAGACTGGAGTAAAGCACATGTCACTCCTATCTTCAAGCAGGACTCAGAGAACTGCAGGATGGTCAGCCTCACCTTGATCTCTGCTAAGGTGATGGAGCAGCTAATCCTGGAAATTATTTCCAGGGACATTAAGGACAAGAAATTCATCAGGCGTAGTCAGTGTGGGTTCACTAAGGGCAAGTCATGCTTGACCAACCCAATCACCTTCTATGATGAAATGACTAGCTTAGTAGATGAGTGGACTTCAGTAAGGCTTTCAACACCATCTCCCATAAGACCTGCATGAAGAAACTATTGAATTACAGGCTAGATGAGCAGACAGTGTGGTGGATTGAAAGCTGTCTGAACGGCAAATCCCAGAGGGAGGTAATCAATGGCACAAAGTCTAATTGGAGGCCAGTAACTACTGGGGGTCCCCAGGGGTCAATACGGGTTCAGTCTTGTTGAACATCTTCATTAATGAGCTGGATGATGGGGCAGAGCCCATCTTCAGCAAGTCTGCAGACAACACCAAACTGAGGAGGGGCTGATATGCCAGAGGGTGATGGTGCCATTCAGAGGGACCTGAACAGGCTGGAGAAATGGGTTGATGAACCTCATGTAGTTCAACAAGGGGAAGTGCAAAGCCCTGCAGCTGGGGAGGAACAACCCTAGGCACCAGCATGTGCTGGGAGCTGCCCAGCTGGAAAGAAGCTTGGCAGAAAGGGACCTGGGGGTCCTGGTGGATATCAAGGGTTGAACACGCTTTAGTAATGTGTCCTTGCAGCAAAGAAGGCTAATGGTATCCTACATTAAAAGAAGTGTTTCCAGCAGGCCGAGGGAGATGATCTGTCCCCTCTTTTCAGCACTGGTGAGGACACACCTGGAGTGCTGTGCTGGACTCCCCAGTACAAGAGACTTGGACTCACTGGAGAGAGTTCTGCAAAGAGCCACCAAGATGATGAAGGGCCTGAAGCATCTCTCCCATGAGAAAAAGCTGAGAGAGTTGGGGCTGTTCAGCCTGGAGAAGAGAAGGCTCAGGGGGATCTTACTGATGTATATAAATGGCTGCAGGGAGGGTGGAAAAAGGACAGAGCCAGGCTCTTTCCAGTGGCGCCCAGTGATGGGACCAGAGGCAACGGGCACAGACTGAAACACAGGAGGTTCCTCCTGAACATTTGGAAACACTTTTTCACTGTGAGGGGGACTGAGCACTGGCACAGGCTGCCCAGGGAGGTGTGGGAGTCTCCCTCCTGGGAGACAAGGGCTCTAGGTGCCCCTGCTTGAGCAGGGGATTGGACCAGAAGACCCGCAGACGTCCCTGCAGTCCTTAGCCATTTGGTGACCCTGTGATTCTATGAACTGTTTACCACATGCAGCTCTCTGAGCAAAAGGCAGGCAGTGGACAGCAAAGGGAGCTGGCACATAGGACTCTACAGCTAAACGCAGCTCTCTGACTCCAGACTTACTGCACAGGTCTCTGCATCTCTCCTTATAAAGCAGAGTATAAATAACACTGGCCTCACAGAACAGGTATATCTGATAAATATTTTTCCTTTGTTATATTGCATGCATCTGCTCTAGGTGCTGGATTGATGCATCTAACTTCCAAAGAGAACAGCTGGGCTTTAGAACACTTACAGGCAAGGAAATGTGAAACTATCTAAAAATCCTTTCCTTCACAAAGTTTCTCCTAGAAACTAGTTCTTCAAACCAGTGACAGCAGCAACGACTTTTTGTCCTTAAAGTTATTCTATATCGTTATTTAGAATTGATACTATCCTGGTTTAAAGCAAGCATTCAAGTAACTAAATTCACTGAAGGCTCTTACTGATTGAGAACTGCGATAGTTAAGACCAGGAAGAGAACCTGGAGTGTCTTAGCCAACCATTCGAACAGCAGAGCTATTATATAATGAAAAATAAGAAAACAGACTGATAAAAGAAATGACAATTCCATTTAAAAAAAATGAAAAAGAATTGCTGATGGGCCAATGGGATTATTTTCCCCACAGTATAAATAGCTACAAAAGCATAAACATACTTATAAATCTTTGAATTTTATCAATTTCAAGAGACTATTATTCTCAATGGATTAAAACAGAATCTCAGTACTTAGGTAGTAAGACTTGTTTTTACAAACACTCCTCTGCTCTGGAAAACAGTGGAGTTTTTGATTTGGCCTTTTAAAGGAGAAACTTTGATCGTCATCTACAGTGCTTGTAACAAACACTAGTAATTGGTATATCTCAGCAAACTAGTTGTTTTTGTTTTTTTTTAACAAATCATTTATCACTTTTGCCAACTCAGAACCTGTTTATGAATTACACAATAGTATTATGTAGAGAAGGAACAGTTCTGAAATGCCACTAAAGATGATGAAAATAAATCAAAGTCCTGAAATCCTGCTCGCAGTTATTTGCTACTTCAAATAAAAGTCTGATTATTTTGTAAGAGAGAAATGTGGCTTTCAATGCTCAATTGGCTTACCATTCTCCACCATAATTGTTAAATTTTTGTCTGAAATACTTTAATAGAGAAGATGGAATGATACAGATTTTTTCTTCTGGCAGTTTAGAATATTTATACCTGCATTAGCATAATCTTAAATAATTCATTCTGGTCAAGCCTCTGCTTTGCACAGCAGTAAATCCCTCCTCTCCATCTCACCTTTTAGTTCTGCAACAATGAAAGGCAGCATGCTGTAAGTCTTTGGTCCTTTAAGTCACTGGTCAGTATACTCCTTTTTTCAAGATTAGATATAACATTACTCCTCCCAGAAAACTAGGTTCAGCAATTAAAAAATCTCATAATATTTTTGCTAAAGTTGCTGGAAAACCCATGTATTATTTCTCTTCCACTTTATACGGTATGTACTACATAGTCATGGATCTACACGACATTTCTTTGACTCCCTATGAATAACTACCTTTCTCGACTTGTTCTCGTGCTTGTTGGTTCGTCATTCCAGGGTATGGGCATACTCCTAAACTGAAGGTCTCCCACAAAAGGATTCCAAAGCTCCATACATCACTCTCAGATGTGTATCTCCCTACGAAAAGGAGAGAAAACCCGCATCTTAATGTACAGAGAAATTAATGTTTCAGATAATTACGGCCCCAAATTTTCTGTAAAGTGTTACCTTGGCATAATTTAAGCAGTAGCTACTAATAATAAATTCCACAGATATTATACTCTCTTGTATTTCAAATAATAAACAAATTATCTTAAGGTCAATAGCTAGGAATAATATAAGCTAACCTAAAGGTCTACATTTTGACAGCCCTTGCCATGTCAGTTATTTTTCATGCAAGTTAAGAATTTCTTCCCTTCTTAATACAAAAATATGTTTTTATTTTAATTTAAAAGGGCAGAAAAATGCCACGTTCCCCCCCCCCCCCCCCTTGTTTAGAATGACTTTCAAATCCAAAGATACTTTTAAGATAACTACCTTTCCCAGTTCCCTAATACAGTATGGCAATGACTATTCTCAGAGGAGCTACCATCGACATAGTATGTAACTGTGAAGAAGACCTGGCTTTCATGCTTTGAGAAACTGTTCTCTGAAAATGAAAGTATAGTTGCTTCAACTTGTTTAATTCGGACCCTGAAGAACTGATGAATTCAATCAGTTCAAGAAAAAGAAAAAAAAAATCTGGCTTGCTGGTTCCATTATCTTCAACTATGCTTCAGAGATAGTAAAATAGATAACTGATAAATAGTTGAATTCCAAACCTCTTTGTCTAACAAAAGCTTTATATTTTGGGAGAAGCAGAGATCTTGGAGCAGATATTTTGTATTGTTTCTGATGGATTCTTTTGCAGCAGGATCTGTGAAACTGTTACTTTAAAAATCCATTTTCAACATTAATCATTTTTCATGACTGTTTTTCTTCGTTCCATACTATTTCGTTGTATATATGTCTTTATTCTTTAAAATATGTATGTTTGTGAATGTATTGTTTGTTCATCTCTAATCATTAAGCAAACCAAATGAAGCCACTTCTGACTAGAAAAAAGGAAAATACATGTAAATTATAGTGACAGTGATATGACAACTGTTCTGATGTCAGAGGGTTCATTTCACTGCTAAACTATCACTTCCAGCTGTGCTACATTAGCTTGTGTGCCTTGTAGATGGCAATTATGGACATTCACTAGGTTCTTTGTAGTAAGATTAGTTTTCTTGTCCATGTATCAACTCTCTTCAGAGTTTGGCATCCAGTAATTTAATGCTTTTCATGGAAGTCATTCGGTAGATACAAGATAGGTGATTAGTTTGTTTTAAAGAAAGTACTGTACAGTTAATTATGTTTTCCATTATCTGGGAAAAAAAAAAAAAAAAAGAAAAAAAAAAAGGCCTGTTAATTCACCAAAAAACCCCCTCCACAGAGTAATTTATTAACACAACAAACAACTCAAAATATTGTCCTGGAAAAACATATATATTAAATGTGTATTTTCATTCTGAGAGAACAGGAAGCAAGAAAACCCCACACTTGGCCTAAATACGTAATTTTAGGAGCTTTTCAAACATTTTTTTCCACTTACTGGAAGTGATGGAAATCATATTGCTCCAAGCAAAAATAACGATATGGAATGGCACTGAACAGCAGCCACTGAACCCATAACTCCCTAACTGCCCCATTTGCCCTAATCTGGTTTCTAGACTTCACAACGTGTTTTTTACACTTAAAATCTTTTTGTGACAACTATTATTTTGTCATATACAGTGAATCCAGAAGTGACTAAAAAAATCAACTCTTCAATAGTTTCTTAAGCGCTTATCATTCATATAATGACCAAATGACCCTATGTCTCACTCTCTTCTTACCCTTAAATCTTGCCATTAAGAACTGACATGGACAGTGGTTGCCAACTAGTTTTGAAATGTTGCACATTGAGTTATATTTCATTCCAGTATCCCTAAATACCTTCAGTCTTACCTACACAAATTAATGCAATACTTCTGACCACATTATTAGGATGATAAATGGTAAAACACAAACCAAGTATTTTCAAGGGAGTGGAAAAAATGATCCTTCAAAAACACAGAGAAACCTTCTACAACATATGGAAGTTGCATATTAGACTGCTGAACACACAAACAAATGTTTGAGAGAGCTTATTTTCCACACACTACAGAAAACCACTTAAAGCTGCTTGAGTATGTATGCATTTTAGGAAACAAAATAAGTAGATGTCAATCGACTATCCTCTCCTCTTATGTACTATGCAGAAAAAAAGACTCAAAAGTACAAAGCGAAGGTGGTGTCACAAGAGCCTGTTTCCTGCTTAATGTAATCCAGTGGACTGCATACAGCTATGAAGGACAGGTTTCCATTATATCCCAAATAAACTGAACACATTTCTGTAATAACAACAACAACAAAATCAAGGTACCTTTTATAGCAGAACAAATACTCAAAATAGAAAAGTATGTTCCCCAGTGAATGCTAACAACACTAATACCTCTTACAATAATTGATAATACAGGATCAAATACTGTAACTACATTTATTATTAGCTTTCCAGAGGGAAGATCTGCTTTATTGTGTTATGGCATTAACTCCTGCAAAAGTGCTATTGAAAGGAAGCATTTTGCTATCAATCATAAATCACAAACTTATGATTTTCAATGCATGATTTAAAAAAAACCCAAACAAAACACTTTTAAGAGATGGCAGAAATATTTATAGGCACTAAAAATGAGTAATTTAAAACATTTTTTTCCTAAGTACTCAACTAAAGAACTGGTTGAGAGAACCATGTCCAAAACATGGCATCATTTATTTAATATGCTGCTTCTTCACAGTCCACTTTACTTGGAAGAAATTATTTTTCTATTTTCATATAAGCTAAAAAGCTAAATACAGCAGCTTCTGTTTCTTCTGGAACTATATAGCAGTACAGACCGCTTCCCTCAATCAGAAATAATGGATTTTTTTCCCCAAGATAACAGCCTAGCAATATATAAAAATGCACGTGAAGAAAAGCTGCAGTTAAAAAAAATATAAACCAGTGACCGTACTTTTCTTCAATGCAATGATTTATCTGAGTTTTCTAGTATGTTAATACTTTCTACCATTTTCAAAGTGCTAGAACAAGCACTATCATAAAACTGCAGAACCTGGCATCCATTTTGCTTCTGATTATAATTTAGATGACTGACTAGGTAGTCTACTAGAATAAGTCAGCAGCATAACCAAAGTATAATTTTATTGCTGCATAATAGCAATTTTGATGTTGCTGCCTTATTCTTTTTGATGGCAAACCAGTATTTTATACATAACTTTAATAAGACTGAAATGTTAAATTTATTTTAAACATTATTGATTTGAACTAGGCACTAGGAATATGCATATATACTGAAATACTGTCCACGCTGTGGTCTTGGTGCTCCTTACGTTACTTTTGATTTTTTTGCTTTTTTTTCTTCTAGAAGATACATGTATGTCCTTACCATAGTTGAGAGCTTCTGGAGCAGTCCACTTGATAGGAATCTGCTTTAGACCTGACGATGAGTACACGCCGTCATCTTCTTGCCGGGACATTCCAAAATCGCTTATTTTCAAAATGTTGCTTTCACCTACCAAGCAGTTCCTTGCAGCCAGGTCTCTAAGTGAGAAGAAGAAATAAACGCCCATATTTTTACACATTTGAAAGTACTTGAAGGCATTTAAAATGGCTGAGTCCCTCAGCCAAGATGGTAGCACCTCTTGGAAAACACAATTAAGAAAGCGTAAAAACTGCTGCACAGCAGTTGTAGAAAAGAGAAGTGAGAGAGGGGAAAAAAAAAAAAAGTGTAAAGAATAATTCTGTGAAGGTTGGTGAAGAAGCAGGGGGAGAAGGTGTTAGAGATGCTGGAGGTGCTCCAGGTGCCAAAGCAGAGATTCCCTGCAGCCCTTGGAAGGACCCACTCTGGATGAGGGGAACAGTGTGAGGAAGAAGGAGGAGCAGAGAGGAGCTGTTATGGACTGACTCCAGCCCCCACTCCCCATCTTCTTGTGCCCCTCGGCAGAGGGGAAGTGGAGGAGTCGGGAATGCAGGCATGGAGGTGAGCCTCAGAAGAAGGGAGGGCTGAGGGAAAGATATTTCAGTTTTCATCTGTATTCCTCACCAGCCAACTTTATTTTAATTGGCAATAAATTAAATTACTGTTCCCCAAGTCGACTCTGTTTACTGTGATGGTAATTGGTAAGTGATTTCTCTGTCTTTATCCCGATCCACACGTTTTTTTGTCTTATTTTCTCCTCTCTTGATGGGGGGAGGGGGGGAACTGAGAGAGCAGCTGGGTGGGCGTCTGGCAACCAGCCAAAGTCAACCCACCACAACTGCTTCTGAGGTAACAGAAATAAACCTGTAGATTAACAAACCAGATTTCATGCAAAATGAAACAGAAGCACCCTGAGACGTATTCCAATAATTATAAAAGACAATCAAAATCCAGAGAACTGGCTTCATCTTCTCTCTGCCCATCTTATCTTAGCATTACAGTTTCCATCAAAATTAAAAGGTTCTCAGTATTACAGAAAAAGGAATTTTGGCTCAGCGATGGATTAGAAGCTCAGAAAATCACCAGCCTTTCTCTCCCTCTCTCTCTCCAACTCAAACATGTTTTTTCTAAATTAGGTGACAGGCTGTAGTAATACCCGATAAAAGACCTATTGTGGCTTCTCTACAGCATATACTTGGAATAATAATACCTGCTAATAATATATTATTAACATACTATATGTATTCAACAATTCATTGTTTCACAATATATTAAAATACTATATAATAAAATACATATTATTATTCCTATGTCAATGTAATAAAATATAGAAAATTTTTGAAAGTAGAAAAATGTAAAGCAACCGATTTAGAACTATAACATTGGGAACATCACGAGCAAAGTATTTTTAAACTAAATTTCCAATTTTTGTTTTCAGCTTAAAAAGCTAATATGCTCACAAAGGGCTTGTCTTATATAAATATTCCAGAATAACTACATTAGTATTAATGTTTGGATTGGATAGCATAGTTTTGGATTAGTGTAGTTTTGAAGTGAATCCCTTGAGCACTTAACGCATATTCATTGGCTTTGGAGAATGATTTTGGTGCATGCAAAGTAGATTACTCTTTGAAGAAACTAGCCCAGAATTCTGCCCATGGTGTGCACCATATTTGTTTCTACAGCTAATGCAGAAAGCAAGGTCTGAACCAATGACAAACAGCTTCAAACACTAAGTATGGTGGGGACATTCTTGACAAAGAACTGAACTGTATTTAGTCTAAAGTAAAAGTCTTGAGCCATATATAAGGATGTTAAAGCTTGTATACCTGCAACTACTTCAATCAACTGATCCATATTGATGTTGTACTACATTATGTGGTATGTAGACTGAGCCTGTCTTTGAGCATAAATACTATAACCTGATTTAAGAATTTTAACATATTTGACTCACACAACTTTTCTGCCACTAAGAACATTTATGGCTCTTGAGCTTGATGCTACAGTGATATAAATGCAGTTATTCTTGTAGTTAGAGAAAATGGACCACTTAAAAACAGGTCTGAAGCCAAGATATGCACATATGTATAAAACAGCCCAATATGTGCTATGTTACATAGTTTGATGTTGGCATGTGGTATTCTTTGGTGAAAATAAGAGAGCAGGAAAAACAAAATTAAATTGTTATTGTTTATACTGAAGTCTGTAAAAAGTATCACCATGAAACCTCAAGAATTTATGGCTTTGGTTCCAGTCTTAGTCATTAGTTTTTTTACTGTTTTACTCAATATAGTCTAGATGTTGTGACAGATGCACATAAGGCGTGCTAAAAGTTACGGGGTCATAGCCAAAGAAAATTTACAGTTAATTAAAACCATGGACATCTTCCTACCTGAGTCTGACCTAGCATTTAAACATGGTCCGAGTCAGATAAAGACTGAGCTGTCTTAGGTTTATTCCTCATACATAAGTCTGACTATTAGGGGAAATATATCATAAACAGTACACAGTATGATGCTTGTACACAAAGATTAAACTCAGCTCACATAGTTTTTTTGTCTGTTTTGTGTCTGACAGTTCTCTCTTTCTTTCAGAGTCATCTAGAAGTGTTTTGCATCATTGCTGAAAATTTACAAAAACACTACTATGAAAACCAAATGGGTATTTGAGAAAGTTGGTAAAGACTGTGGTACTATGTTCAGGATATATGTAAATTAACACCAGATCTTCTGAAAGACCACAGACACACAGAGTCTTTGCTTCATGAAACAGTGGTTTTCAAGCTGTCTGTTAGCTAGCAGTGGGTCGCAGAATGATACTATTCAAGCTGCCATGCTTCTCACAAGTGCCAAGGGAGGAATCATGGGCCAGTGGTTAGCTAATGGCCCACACCTTGTGCGGGTGGACACAACTGTCAAGTCCACCATCAATCTTTCCAGGCATATTGCTTCTTTCTTTTTGTCTCCGTTTGTACTGAATAGAAAAGCATTTTCATTGCCACCTTCCACAGAATATCAATAAAATTTTATGAAATAGTGAGTGCCAAGCTATTAACTATAAAAGAGAAAAAGGTGCATTATGGTAAAACTTAACTTACTAATAAAGCTACATATAGCAAAGTAAATGCAGTAGCACTGGTTATGAGTCTCACAGTATTAATACCTTTTTCTGCCTATAGCTAAAACTCCCACCTTTTTTAAGTTATAATACTATGTATTACTTTTAATAGATCATTTGTGTTAATAAACCCTTTCCGAGCATTTAACGTTTACTTCTGACTTAAACAAATTTGCTTTTTTTGCATGTGTAAGGCAGGCTTTTTCTCTCACTTACTTAGAAAATACTTTAGATGTGAACTTTTCCTTTTTCCTTCACTTCAGTCATAGTCTTTTTAAAGGACTTTAGTAATCGTCCTCTTAGGCACTTAGTTGTCTTTCACAATTCTTGTGAGGAGTTGGTTCTTGGAGTACATAGAAATCAACAATTGTTTATCAGATTCAGTGATATTTGAAATCATGCTAAATCCTGCCAAAAGTTCTGTTACTCTGCAGTTTTAATAACGTGCCATTCAGTGGGGTGAAACAGTATGAGTACAATTTTATTCTCAGTGCTCTAGCACTAGCCACTTCAGATTCTGCAGTTACATCCACTGTAGATGTATTTTTCAGGTACTTTTTTCTCCTGTTCTCTTACTTGCAATTCCTTCATGATGTCTATTTGACTAACATTTATTATTTCATTCCTCAGGCTTATAAATGTCCTGAAAGTTAGCATTTCTGCTGTCATTTTACATCTGTTTCATATCTTCAGTGATTTGTTGCTAAATTTTCCAGATATTCTTATATGTATTTGCATACTTAAAAGCATTTTTAAAAACATTGTTACACTTAAGGCTATAGCTACATAAAGCTTTATTTATTTATTTTTATTCTGAGAGTTTGGTTAAGACTTTTCCATATTTTTTCAAACAATTTCTTCACTGTTTCTCCTCACATCTGACAGCGTCATGTAAAAGGATGTTCATATTTTTCAGTCTAGATACAAGACACAATTTGGTCACTGTGATTTATTACACCATTTATAGCCAGACTCTGAAAAAAAAAGGACATCAAAATTATTACTTCCATTGCTTTAAATTAATAACTAACAGCTTTCATTTTCTTCCACTTTCCAGGATTCTAATTCATTTCAATTTCCTAAAGATAAAAGGAAAGTGCTGTAGTATAATAGTGTTAAGGGGCTTATAAAAAAACCTTTACATCTTAACCTTCCATATGAAATACATACAACAGGGTTTCATTTGAGTATGTATGATAGATGACAACATGAGTGAGGGAAAAGAAGAAGCTGTAAATATATAGGGCTGATGACTGAAAACAACTATGAGGAGTAAACATTACAGTAACTTCAGTGTTAAATATTTGTAGTAAATCATGACACTTTTTAGATAGCCTTTTAAAAAAGAAAAATCAGCTATATTCTACTCTTCTTTCCTCTTAAAAAGCAAGTATGTTCTATTTGTTCCTTCTCTTTAACATTCCCTAAAGCCAACATCCTGAAGAAGTACAGATATAATTGCATGGAATTAGGTGTCTCTCTCTGCTTGGGGCATTGTTTGTTTTCTCATGAAGTATTTGCTATTGTTGCAGTAATTCCATAAAATTAGTATTTATCTTTAACATAGAAAACAAGAAAATATTCCTTATTTTACATTGTGAAAGTTGTACAAATTGGGCACAAATTACACTGAGCTGCTACAGAACAAGTTCATTATTTAATACCAAGATTATGTAAGTTCCTAGTGCTATTAGAAACAAAGTGCCTTCCTCCCAACTACTAAGGAATAAAAATTATATGTAAATTGGAAATTTCTTTTTTAAGCCCTGCTATGCAGTCCCTATAAACACAAATAGGACATTGACTAGGAATCACTAATATGGGTTGAATATGCTGAAACTGCAAGAGATAGCTCATAAGACTTTTGCTAAAAATCCAATAGCCAGTTGAAGGGGAAGTAGAGGCAATTTCTCTGTGGTGGGAGTCATTACCACCTGGATTCATGTCTGTCAGTAAAGACATAAACCTCATAAACTTTTCTCTAAGGACATCCTCCCTGCTTCCTTCCACTACTGCAAAAGAACTACATAGCAAGTAATACTTAGTATTTCAATGGAATTCCATCAGTTATAAAAAATCAAAACAAGAGAGTAAACTCCTCATTACTAAACCAGCAGGACAGATTGCCTCACTGAACTAATTAGCCATTTTATATCCCCTCCCTGGATCATGCAGTTAAAACACTCTTAGGTAATAAAAGAAAGTAATTAATTAGTGAACAGGATCAGTTTATCGCCTCTGCACATTTAATTCAATGAAAATAGTCTGTAACCTGATCAAAAAAGAAGGGGCAGCAGGTCTTCAAGTAAAACTATTCTTTTTTTTGTGGACTGTAAGACACTACTTCTCCTTCAAACACCTGAGGTAATTTCCAGTGGTATCTAAATCAAAACAAACCTATTTCAGAACCTTCTCGATAACGCATATGCTGTTACTTTTGCTCTATGTGGAGAACATAGCAAATAGTATGTGCCTAATAACAGACTGGGAAAATATTAAGAGGGTCAGAAGCACATCCTTCCATGCATTTTATGTTGTCTTCCCCCTCTACACTTTTTATTACTTTTTTTTTTTTTTTTAAAACTTATTTTTTCACATTATTTTAGCTATCACATTATGAATGCTAATGGAGCAATATAAACTACAACGCTGATCATTTTGCAATGCTAATCATAACGCAAGTCCATCTTCATCTTCACAGGAGAACGGTGCTAGGAAACCAGAGCAAGTCCAAGCAAGATGCAGTAGTGATTTCTCAATAATATCAGGTGTTCTGCTTCCTATCCATAGTTTTGGATATTGCTCAGTTCTTCTCAACTTTAAAATGAGTAAATTTTCCCACCTCACAGCATTAGTGACATTCAATTACACCCATCTAAAGCACTGATGAAGGACTTAAAATTTTGCAAGAACTCAAAAGAAAAAAAAGTAACCAAACTCCAAATAATTGTATTTAGTAGCTGAACACAAGCACAAAATCTCACTTGTTCCTAAAAATGAACTTTTTTTCCACAGAATCTTTATTTCATCCACTTGTAAGAGTAAAATGTATCGTACAAGCCAGAAATAGTCTCCATTACACTGCTCACTCTCATTGCTATGATAGTAAGAGCAATCATCTAAAATGAGTTATAGCAATTTGGTGAACATATTCCCATGAACTAAGGTTAGTAAGATCACATTAATCAAAATCCAAACTTGAGTAATAAAGGCCAAAGAAAAAAGAAGAAAATATCAAAAGCCAATAGAGCTTAAGCATCTAACTGTACTGTTACTACACTGTAACATGGTCTAACTAAAAATTTGTTGGTAAACTGGTACACAGAGAATACATGTCAGATTTCCTCAAAATAACAAAACTATATTCAAATACAAAATATGCCCCTTAGATACTGCATGAGTTGTTAAGTCTTTTTAAAAATGCTGCAGGGATAAACACACTGTTGAAGATCACAGTGTTCTTAACTCAAAATTCCAAACATCTATCTTTCCAAACATTATTATCGCCAGACCCACCCTCAAAAACTGTACTTGGTAACTGTTATGCTCCTGATTTTCTCTAAGTGCTTTGCTCAATACATGATAGATTGTGGCATGGGCCACAGTAGTAGATGACAGAAAGCTACAGCATGCCATTCAGAACTGCAAAGTGGGATGAATTTGGTTCAGAAGGGTAAAGTACGTTGCTTCATCTGTTGAGGACTGCACAGCTTAGTAAGGAAACGACTGCTTGCAGTGAACTTAATCCTCAGTCCTACCCCATAAACCTTCATGCTATTGACATTCCTACAGATACGTTTTTTGAACAAGTGACAGCTGTCCTGGACTGTAGAAACACAGTAAAAAAAAAACTTCTACTGTGTAGAAACACAGTAAAAAAAAAAAAAAAATCATATTTTCTGTACCACAGTTCTTTACTGCAAATGCCTTCATACACATACTTGAAAATAAAATTAAGATATAAACGGAGATGAAAATTTACTTATTGTACAGTCATTTCTGATGAACAATTACAGTATGAGAATCAGGAGATTATATTCATTTTCATAGTCTGCAAAATGGTCAGTTACTCATGAACAAACACACAATTACAGTAAGGTATACCTTGAGGCAGGTACAAATACTGGACATACTAAGTTAGATACATTATTTAATTATTTTTGTAGAGGCGCAGCAGTACTGACTTTAGGACTTCAGACAGAATACTTTCCCCAATATGTTTATGTTTCAGAGTCAAACTTTCTGTTTTACTACTTAACCATGACAGAGATCACTCACAGCTCAAAGGGTATAAAGTGTCCCTTTGGAGGTACAAAAGAGAAGCATAAATGCTATATAATGTTATCACTTCTCACAGTTGTAATTCTAGTTTTCTAATATGTGGTGTTTGGTATAACGAAGTCTACTTCTTAGAGTCAAATAACTGTGTTAAGTATGAATCTCAATTTTCATTAAAAAGACACTGTTTAAGATGGATGATTGTGAAGAAAAGACTGGAAAGGAGTTTGGAGATAAAAAAGGAATAAAAAGAACCCCAAGCTTCCTAATTTCTGAATGTTTTGCATTTTTAAGTGATGCAGTATTTTTTAAAAAAACAAGATTGATAATTCTATATGGAAGAGAGTTGAGCTGATCCAGACTCCTGCTCTGAAGAGTGACAAGGTCACTCCTGCATCCTGGAGCTTTCTCACCTGCCTGCTCTGGGTACATTTTTGCTAGGAAGAAACCCAGGTTGTTGTCATTCATTATATGGCACTTGTCACCTACCGAGGTAATAATGGAGGAAAATCAAGCAATTGTAAACTTATTGTTTGCAGCCCAAAGATCGCTCAAGGGACTATTCAGATCTACTGACACATTATAAAACCTTTATCTTTGAGTTTTATTCAGGTAAGCTACTATGTGTCCTCCATTTTCCTAGCAGGGAAAGTTTTCTGTACCAGCTATTTTAAAAGAAAGATAGGCAGAGTAGACAATGAGCAGTTCCTGAAGAGAATCAAAGCACTAGAGTATGAAGATGGAAACGAAGCAGTAAGTCAATACATCATCTATTCCTCCTACCTTTTTCCTATTTCTGAGGTTTTCTTCACAATGTCTGCTTCTGAAACAGAAGTGTTCCTATCAGCGTCATCTAAATGTTTTTCATCTGCATGGTTTCTCAACTTTTTTAGAATCTTATAGTTATTGTCTGTATTTTTCTCAACAATTATTTTGATGAAAACTGCATCATAGTCATTTTAGTCTATAATAATCTTCTTTGTATTGATATCCCTGTAGATTTTTATAACCCATTTTTCCTGCACACTGCTGATTACATGTAATGTACTGAGCAAAATGTGAGATTTACGAATGTCTAATGTTTTTATTTTTTCCCTTGTATTTCATTTCTATCTTGAAACAAAGGTTTGCACTTCAGTTTCTTGTGTGTGCTGATTTATTTCACTTTTAGCTTGCCTTATCTTTGTCCAATGTGAATAACTTAACAGACTGCATTATTACTCCCTGCAATTTTATTCTAATACTCAGCCTTCTATTGGTTGCTATTTTTTCCTTTCCATGGTTATGGGAATCAAATACTCACAATAGCATACATTTTATAGCCATGACAAAGCCCCTTACAAATCAAGTTTGTAAAACTGTAAAGTAACCTATCCAGTCTTCTCACTTCTTATAAAGTAATGGTTTACACTATGAACTCTAAAAAAAAAAATTTACAAAAAGCAATCCTAGTTATAGTCTTAAAGAAAACTAAGGGTCTGGATAGTCCTAGGACTGGATGATAAGTAACTTTATGGAAAAGCTACAATATTAGGGCAATTGGAAAGTAGAAAACACCTTCCAGAAATGTCCATTGACATAACGCACACAGGAACAATACCACTGCTGGATCCCATACAACTACTCCTATGCTCTTGGAGTTTTTAACAGAAACATTACAGACATAAGGAGCCCAAATATGGATTAATTTATGATATGCATAAGATTTTCAATATTCCTTAAAAATCTCTTTGATATTCAACTGAATTATAGGGGAAATTAAGTGTCCAAAAAGCAATTATCCAAGATGGATAATTAACAAGACAGACCAGAACTTAAATTTACATTTTGTGCTTGAGAAAGCTGCCATGGACTTAATTCACAATCACAGATGTCTTCCATTTTCAAAATCAGTCATACCAGTAGACTGTCCTATTCAGAGTAAGGTAAATACCATTTTCAAGCAAAAATTTCCTTAAGTACTGTAACATTCACAGAAACAACTAGAATGAAACACAACAATAGAGCATATGATTATACTGATAAGTGTATTTTTTGTGATAATATCACGGCATTATTCAACCTGTGTGATGGACACAAAAGTTCCTACAATAACAGTCCTTGCCCTTTTATATAAGAAGGACATCTCAGTTTAGTTCTTAATGCTGAATTTAGTTCTGAATTAATTTCTTCCTTATTCCATTCTATAGCATTATGTCAAAATATCAATGATTTCTCTGTATAAAGACATTGAATATTGGCTTAACTTGTTTACAAGCTTGATAACATCTGAAGAGGCAGACCAGTTCTGGTCAAAGATCATATTCACTTGTCCATTATACAGAAATGATAGAAAAGCTTGCATGCTGAATGTAAAGAAAATGTCTAAAGCAGGGTAGCTTCTAGCACTGACTTTCTGATGATTAAGTTTCTTAGACATTAAATTTCTTATTTTAAGATCAAAGCCATTTTCAAATATTAAGATTATTATGTCTTATATTAAGTTTAAAAAACAGTTGAAGACTTATAATGAAAAGCAGAGCATGAGAAGTAGACAACAAACACTCTGCAAGTGCCCAGGGAATCAAGAAATTCATAAGCATAATTATAATACAGGTTAGTCTTTCCCACCTTTTTCATTAGAATAAAATGAACTAGTGCACAATAGTACAGTATTTGCTGGGCTTTTCAGGTCTCAATGGAAAAGGAAATATTTAAAAATCTTTATCTCTCTTCTCAGGTTAGAATTAAGCACTTAAAGGTGGTGTATAGCAAAGTTCAGCTGAGGCAGGTAACAAGTTTAGCCACTACTACTTTTCTAATAGCTAACACCAAAAATGTTGTATTCTGGAATAGTTCAAGTCAGCTCTAAATGCATTCTTATCACTTAAATCTATTTCTGCCTCTACCAGCAGACAAGCATGGATTAAGATTTCAGAAGTAATAGATGAGTATGGACTAAAGTTCATGGGGTTTTTTTAGCAGATAATTTATTATAGATCTCAAGACATTTAATGAAGTTAAAAAATGAAAAGCTAATAATCAGAAATAAAACAACCAGTATAATTAAGGTACAAGAGACTACACAGTAATAAAAATAATACACAAGGAATAAGAAAGAAACCAAATAAATTAGCCCTGATTAAAACTCAGGAGAAAAAAAAAAAACAGTGCAGAGAAGTAGTAGAATCAAATAGTGTTAGACAAGGGGGTTACATGTAGTCCCATGTTCTAGTGTCTAGAATACGAAAAAAACCCCATGTTCCTGAATTTTTAAAGAGAAAGTGATAAAGAAAATCAATACAAAGAGAGAGAGAAGAATCAACCACAATTTAAAGTTATTATTACATCGTGTGTTTTTCCTATTTAGGAAGGGAACAATTTAAATGGATGGCACAGGTGGCGTATGCTAGCTAAGTATTCTTAGCAATTGAAACCAGTTTGACAGAGATACCTAATAATAGTTCACTAATTCATAATTTTCTAATCAGAGTAAAAACATTTTGTAATTTTTACCTTATAGTATCCTCTACTTTTAATTAAAGATGATCAACAAATCATTACTGGGATGTTAAGATATTTTAGTATTCTAAAAATAGTCTGTTTTGTAACTGTCATAAAAGAATCTAAGGGAAAGATGAAAGAAAGTGAAGATGAGTAATAATTTACTAATTGTCCTAGACAGCTAAGTAAGATTTTCAGTTAGCTTACAGAAATACATAAGAAATTTTATGTGGCTAACACATTGCAGAGATTTATATCTAGAAACTGAAAGGAATAAAATGACGTATTCATTTTCTGCAAATTAACAAGTTAGGAATTAAACTAACCCTGTCTCCCCTTTTTTGTTGCTATTACCTAAAATCTACAATAGGTTTTCTACCCAAAAATAAAACACAAAGGTGGAAGAAAATAATTTGCACTTTTTTGGTCACAAGAGGAAGAAGAAATGATGGGATTTTGACAATTTGGGTTGGCTACCTGAAGTAGGAAATGTGGAAGAAACATGAGAAGACAGTGTGTTGATGAAGGATCATGATTACTTGTCATATTGATAGTGGCAGATGTGACAAGACTGCCGTAGCTTTTGGAAGAACTGGAAGAACCCACACGTAGATGCATGTTCATCATGGTAAGATTTTATAGCTGAGAAGAGTCAAGGACTACATGTTAATAAGTCCAGAGGCTCTGAGTTCATCACCTACTGAACTCCATCCTTTTTCTCCTATTAAAACTTTATGCTGTCTCATGAAGTCATCTGTTACAAGACTGTCCTTCCCCTGGAAAATCCAGACTTCTATTTTAGAAGAAGCCACCCTGCCTCTGGCTGTATCTGCCTCTGTTGAAGCATGCTCACTCATGCATAATTTTGATTGCCTATGGATCTGGAGAGTTCCCATGTCCTCTGGGGACTCAGAAGTTTGTTGGAGGTGCAGGAAACACTTTGCTGTGCTTAATTGAAAGACAGAAATAGAACAAACTTTTAGAAAGCTACTGCAAAGCTATGGATTTACTATACCTGTCTATTATTCTGAAATATTTCCACACAAAAACCCATTCTAGTACTACATTGTAGATGCACAGGATCCCCTCTCCTATTTAACATTACAATTCTTTTAGCATTTGCTGTGGTTATAAAATAACCAAAGTTTAGCTAATCATTTGCTAAACTCCTAAAATCTTCCTCCATAAAGACATTATGGGCACAAAATTTCTTAAAAGATAAGAGAAAGTGTTGCAATAGATGGCAATGCACTGAAGTCGCCTGCTTTCATTTAACAGCTTTGTTAATGATCTGAAGGAAAAGTAAAATAATGATTTAATTACATTTCCAGGTGATATGAAATTAGGAGCTGCTGCCAACAACAGCACAGGGAAAGGAGAAAGGAGAAAGGAAGGAGGGAAGGAGGGAAGAGAGAGAGGGAGAGAAACAACAAAATGAGACTTAACCTGTAAACCAAAAATTATCATATTTTGAAAATTTACAGACATTCAGTAAAATACAAATAGTACTAAGCAATTATGGAAACAAAAGAGAAACCAAACAGGTAAATACACAGAATTAAATGCAGCATATGAAAACAAGAGCTCATTATCTACTAGATTGTGAGAAAGCTGCCTAGGAAAATTAAGACATTCTATTTCATTAATATAGTTACTAAAAAAAAAAAAAATAAAACCAGTTAAATAGGTGTACAGACCAATGTCAGTTTCAAAAAGATAGACTAAATAAGCTAATACAACTTTTTATTGATCTAAAATAAACATTTGTATTGACAGATGCCCTGAAATCTATTGTTATACTATCAGGTATATAGTACAAACCAAAAAGTTAGTAGTCAAAGTATGAACGGCCCCAAGAAGCATTCATTTTCTGAATGCTCATTTTATCATATATCAAAAGATGACTTTTCAACCAGTCACATGCATGAAAACTCTGTATCTCATAAAAAATATCTGAAGTATACATTTTTTCCACTTATAACATGAATTCCAAGCAGTTCACAGGAAGACAGCTCTACAGATTCATTTTTGTATTTATTTCAGATTTATTTGTACATTTATTTCAGTTTAAAGTAGAAGGCACAGAAACTGGTATAGGCAGATTTAAGATGGCATTTTGATATCAAACTATAAAATAAATCAGATAACTTGCTAGCTGCTAATTAATTGATAACTGGAAAGCAAAGTTTCTGAAAAGAGCAGCACATCAGTGGCACATCAGAGCCCCTGCCATTACTGCTCACAGAGGACTGCCTATTATTTCTGCTCCTTGTCAAAACAGTTTTGAGTTATGTCATTGTGCCTGATGACTGTCCTACCTTCCGGCTTCAGATTTAGACAACATCTACTGCAAGGGGCTCAAAACACTGGTAGAGGTAGATTGTGTAGTTTTAAAGAATAGGTAAAAACTATCATAGAAAAATACTGGCTCACTGTCAAATCTAAAAGATTATCAAGCATTGTATCAGTTGCTATAAAATACTCCCCAAAAGGAAGCTGAAGCACTTCCATTTAATAGCTACTTAATGGTTAAAAAAAGCAACAACTGCCCATTTAAGGAAAAAAATATGTCTTCATATTTGACATAGAAAAATCTTCCATAACTTTTACAGTCTTGTAAGAGTTCTGTCTACCTGACTCTCTCTGAAGGTTACAATGCTCCCTTGTGGTAGGAAAGATGTTTGTTTACTCACAAACTTATAAGCAACTTGTTTCAATTTACAACTGAACTCCAGATGTGTTATAGAGGAATAATGGTGTATATATAGAAGCTAAACAAATCCTTTGAAATGAAAATACATTAATAAATAACCAGGATAAGTAAATATATAATTTCACACCTGAGTTCAACTAAAATAAGACAATAGCAGCATGGGAGATCCTGTCGTCTCAATTTTGCCATCTCTTTATGATACTTAAAATTCCTATTCAGGAACATGACAATCATGATCATTTCAAGCTAAACTCGTATCTATGACTAGTTTTTTATCTAAGCAGTTACACTAGTTCCCATAAGGATTATTTGCAATACTAAAGGGAGGTAAGGGTAGTCTCAGTAAAAGAAAATCAAGATGTAGTGGGACTTCATGATTCCATCCATGACTATGCAAGGCAGGTAAGAAACTAGTCCAGATAATCCTGTGCAAGAGAGGACAGTCTGCACAAACAATGATGCGAAGAAAGGGTAACTTCCTGGAAGTGAATAAGAAGTCAGAATGGTCTATTCTGATACCAAACAGGAAGGACAGTCGATTAATTTGTTAGTGAATTGGAATGGAAGTGTTTATAACCAGGTAACTATTAAGAAGCAATATTCATAGCAGGAAAGCTTAAAAACTCCTTGTTTAAGCATTTGCAAGCTTACTCATCATACATACCTCCAAAACCCTGCCTGTAAATTACTCGAAAAGCAGGAAGCTTTTCAAATTAAGTATTTTTATTTATTCTGCCATCTTAACTCCTATATATAGTTTTTCAAAACTGGGACTTGACCCTTATTTCATTGATGCATTTTTATCTCCCGGAACCCATGAGTCCTGATGAACTATCTGACATGCAGCTTTGTGAGGAGCTTTTCCTGTCAGGCTTGAGTGACAGCTTAAATCTGTGAACAGCAAAATTCTGTAACAGTGATTCAACAATTCTTACAGCTCCATGTACCTTGATGATCTTGCTCAATCTTCCAAATCAGTTAACATGCCAATAAGGCTTTCTTCACTGCCTGCTGCTTTGCATAAGGGATTCTGAAATAGACTCTTTGACAAAGAGTAAGTCCCTATTTCAATCAATACTCACAGTGATATAAAAATGTTTCATCAAAGCATATTCCTGCACTATAATTCTGCCAAATGAAAGAGGCCGAGAACTGCAGAGCAACAACAAAAAGTGAGAGAATGTACCATGCACTTAGCTTAGTGCATGTTTTATTTAGTCATTCTCAGCAACTGTGATTCCTAAGATGCATTAAATTTGTTCAGAATCCTTTTGTAAGCAGTACTTATTGGAACTGAATTTACTTTTAAATTGATCTGAACATGCAAAACTCCACTTAAGTTTCTCTCAGCTTTACGAACAAAATGTCTTGATTCTCAAAGAAAGATCAACAATGAGCTGGAAAACGTCATTTTCTTTGTTATTTGATAGGTGTAACTATATGCCATCCATGACCATGCAGAAGTAATATATTATCTAAAACATGTGGTTTTCAGTTGCATAAACTTTAAAACTAGCTTCTTTCACGAATGTGTACTAACACCCATTCTACATTCTTCATTCATCTGTTTTTCACAATGTACACGGCCACACACCTACGCTGTATGTAAAATTCAGTGACAAAACTACAGCAATGTAAAGCTCGGAGGCACTTCTGAAAAACCTCCCGAGGCACCGGGAAGAACTACATTAGAGTATGGTATATCATCACTAGTACTATCTGAAAAAAGTACTGGATAAACATTTTGTCAAATCCACAAAACAGGTGTTACCTAGTATGTATATATTAATATATACGTGTGTGTGTGTGTGTGTGTGTGTGTGTGTGTATAAAAATGAGAAAAGGGAAACATGTTTATTTTCCTCAGGAAGGCAATTTGGGAATTTATTATTTGGGAATTTATTATTCATTACTTTTGACATACAGCCAAAGAATTTTTTATTAAAATGAAAGTAGTTTCTTGCCTGAGACAACGGGGGTACACTCCTCTTTGAAGTGTCAAGAATCAGTATCAGGAAGCCAATAAAATATCAAACCAATACATTTTATCTTAGTGCAACATATATTTCCTTTTCTAGAAACACTAATTAAAATTTTCTGCTATAAGATATAAAACAGGCAATGTTCTACACCCTAAAGGAAAGACAACAGTGTACACCAAAGCATGCTTTGGCTTTACTAAACAAACATTGGCACACCTGCTTACCCTCCGGTCAATGACCTATGCTCGAACAAGAACTCCATACCTTGTATATGATGTGACTGTCATTTAGCTGACTGCATTCCTCCTCTCCCCCCCATCCATCTCTTCTGCTTTTGTCTTATCCTATCATCTAGTTCATTGCTTATCACCTAACACTAATGTCTCTTCTACCTACTGCAAAAATTAAATCCTGCAGTCCATCTTTCTTAACAGAGTTTAAAAATTCTATGCAACCACCACCAGTGGTATAGCCAGACAGATAATGGTTGCATCTCCTGGTTGTGAAGTATTTGGTATCTGATGGTATCTGACAAAGAGGTGTCTGAACTTACTGAGCAGATTTAATACAAAACTTTGAACTCCAAAATACAGTAAATGGAGAAGAGTTGCTGCTGCAGCTTCGTGGCAATGACTACAACAACTTGTTAAATAACATACATTGAAGTATAGCAAAAGCAGCCATGATCATCTAAGGCCCTACTTCTTTTCCAGATGAATTCAATGACAATTTTTCTGTTGATTTCAGTATGGCAGTAGGTAAACACACAACACTTGTTTTGCAAGTGTCTCCTGCACTTAGACTTCACTTTGTGGGATCAGGTCATTTTTCACAATTTAACAGTAAAGTTCTTACTTAAAAGATGGCAAGCGAACCACTATTTTATTTTAAATAACCAGACAACCAGTGATAACAGCAAATAAATTTACTTCTAATTCATGGAATAAAAGTTCATCTGGCTGTAAAAAGTTGCAGTAAATTAAAAAAAAATACTATTGAATTCCACTGGGACGTTAGGACCCTTGGTTGAATAATGACTTCCTTAATATCTCTCAATATTTTCAGCCCTTATACATACCTTACCATTTCCTCCTAATTAATACTGTTTGAGGGATAGATAGATACTTCAAGAAAGTGGGTAGCAGAACTAGCTATTCCTGAAAGAGTATGTAAATATTTATGTTGTTCAACATTAGGCTGCATTTTTAGCAAATTTCAAAGCTATTTGCAAATTACGTCCCTTCCTACTCAAAGAAACTAGTCTACACAAACTAGCAAAATCTGGAGAAACACACCTGATGGCATAATGGGACTTCCTGTTATACCTCTTAAAAGCTCAATAGTAAGTCATAGAAATTAAAATTATTGTTGAGAGCAAAGAAAGCTAAGAGAATGTGGAACTGTTAAAAATGTATCCCCTGAAACTAAAATGAAGATTTGAAGTAGAAATGTCTAGATGTTGTACATGATAGCAAACTAATTAGTGTTGCACACATATCAAGTATAATATTCTCTTTTATATACTTCTACATAAAGTATATGGGTATGTCCTTTGACAGTAGTTCCAGAGTACATGCTTTTATTGACCTTGTATAACACAAGACAGAAATCCACAAACCATTAATTTAACGCTTGCTATTCCTCTAAACAGTAGATGTCACTAAACTTTTTACATTTACCACAGAAAGTAATTACATTTCATCCACTATTCTCCATTGCAACAGGAGTATAAGACTAGAGAGAATATTATTTATATTATGTAGGAAAGCTATATGACTGTGATCACTACAATACCTTTCACAAACACCAGTTGTATGGGTTTTTATCATAGTTTCAATATTGTCCCATTTATATACTAATTTTTTACTTTTCACATCTTAATTAGAGAGAGCCTGTCACTCTCATGTAGAGAGTAATTTATTATTCTAAAAAGATGTTATTCAAATAATTTTGTCTGAACATTATTTGTAAATTCCTAATATTTATCCCCAAGAAAGTGGTATTGCAGTTAAATAAAAACTACCCTAACACAATACCGTAACACTCAAAATACTACAGCTTGTTAAATAGAGTAAGGCAGTCTAAGATAATTTGCTTACATTTCTTTCAATTCCATTTGCTTTATTTCTAGCAAAGCTTACTCATCTTTTAAGAGGAAATTTTCCGTGTCAGAGATATCTCATGAGAAAAAGATACATTGACTCAACTCCACTAAGATAAAAAAAAATATTTTTTCATAATATTCATCTTCTTTAACAAGAAAAAAATCTAAACCTCCTTTGAAATTTCTTATGAATTGTTTATAACCTAAGAATTTATCTGATTTCTTACAATAAACATCATCCTTTCAACAATTAGTTTTTGACAAAACTTTTCCCCCAACTGTCTATAAAATGCTGTTTTCTAATGCAAGAACTTTTTTGGTTTTACACACAACAAGAACAGCTATTTTACAAGAATAAACTAAATACACTTCTAAAAGAACAGATCACATAACTATATGCATCATATAAAATATTTTACTACGTTATCTCACAGTATTCTGAACATATACTTTGTGTTGTCCTTTTGGACCCTCTGATGAGCCTTGGGACTCAAACATGAGTTCAGCATGGCAAAAAGACCAGACCATTATCTGAGATTTCCAGGCTAATTTTCTTACAAAATATTCTCCTAAAAATGGCACGTTTCCTTCCGGCTATATTTGTATACAGTGTATTCTCCTTAGCAAGGATTTCTCATGTCTTTCCTTCATGATGCCAAATCATCTTCCCATTCTTTCTGTCCAGGATCACAGCTCCATGCTCAGCCTCACTTCCTCCTACAAATGACTGGGCAAATGCCTGGAGAGTTACCATCATCTTCCATCTGTACATTACTCCTACAGCCCCCTCCCCCTAGATATTCTGACTATAGAGGTTCCATCTCAGTGACTTTCAGTCATGTTATCATTCAAGCATTGAGGTCCTTGAATGAGGAAAGCTAACCATTTCATTGGAACAAGGATGTGAATTATACGGATGTAATTCTCTAAAATTAGTTAATACTGCAAAGTATTTAATTTACAAATGAACTTGGATACCATGCTAATAGTTATTAATTAAATATTATAATTCTTATTTTCATTAATAATATCAAGTTACATTGGATACATTTTTGGTCTGGCAGTGTACCCATGAATGCACTGAATGGGAAACCTAAGCTATGACCTGCTCCCCCATTCCAACAACAAAACCTGAGGTAGTACCATGAACTATCAAGAAAACGAGTAGGTTTTGGTAGTATAAAAAATAGGTGCCTTCACCTACAGATACTACCTCTGGGAGGTCATTCATTTCAATGCAGACCAGTTCAGAAAGAGATAAAAGGATGTTCCCAGTTAAGTGGTACATAATAACTTCCATCCAATATAAATGCAGTGAATGCCATTTCCACTTTCCACATGGCAAACAATGTACTATGCTTTCTTTAATGAAAAGGCAAAGCAGAGAGGGCAAGAAACTCTAGTGGCCATGGGAGCCCTGAAATCTAAGGAAATCCTTGGCAGGACAGGACATCAGTTGGGGTGGGCTGGCAAGGACAGTCTGAATGGAAACCTATTTTTTAGCTCTCATTCCCAGTCGAAGGATTTCACTCACCAGGGCTGTTATATTAGTTTCTTTACGAAGCACAAAATCTGCAAGTGTCAAATTAAGTGTCACACGTAAGTTACACATAAATACATTAAACACTCATGGGTCCTTAAAAATAGAATATAGAGAGTCAGTTGATCAGAATGAAGAAGCTACCTTCTTATGCTAAATCTAACCTCTAATTGCTAACTGAAAGATTAGATGTACCAAAACAGAAAGCAAAAGTGGAACTTCTAGCTATTGTGAAAAATAATAGATGTGCAGCTTCTCCCGTGTTAGCAGTTACTGGTGAATTCTATCACTATATACAGTTTTATTACAATAGTTTACTGTCAATATGGACATTGCATTTTATTTTTTTTTTAATAACTAGGTCTACAAAATAATTCTGGAATAACATGCCAAACAATTTATCTATTACTATCTTTAGTTTAACTCTTCATGACATTTTAAATCATAAACCTAGGAAAACTGACATACTTAATCTCAGAGGTTTGAAATAATTGGGTTATTTTTCCCATTTTAATGGGAACACATAAATGATACTCAAGCTGAATAGGGAGCACTAGGGAAAGTTTATCGTAAAATGAAAATATCAACCTCATTGAAACCTTTAACAAGCATTTCAAAACATTAATATAAAGAACTATCTTTGGCTGATCATACTAGATTACCCCAGGTGCCATTCAGCTGATACACAGACTTTGTATTGGCTAGATATAAGATGAAACCAAAAGGAAATTTCAGTTAAACGAGATGAAATGTTATAACTGCCTTATCAAAAGAAAATTCACAGAAAGAAAAGAATAATTTATTTTTATTTATTTCATATGAAAAAACTTCAATTTGTCATTCCATCCTGACAAACAGCAGAATCCAATATCCTATCCCAAACTGGCCTCTGGGAACTACTAATTATTAATATTAGCCTCAGAACAAGCACAGTTAAACAACTTTCTTTTGCATTTCTATTAATAGATGCCTTGATAATTTAATATTTACAAAAGTAGCTAATGGTATAGATAATTGGTGCTGGAAATTCCCAGTGGCAAACAAAATCTGCCCTAATAGAATCTGAATAAAGTAATGTGTTTGTGGATTGGTTTTTTTTTTTGTTTGTTTGTTTTTTTTTGTTTGTTTGTTTTTGTTTTTTAAAAAAAGACACCAGAGCTTTCAGTTCTATCATTAATGTGCCAATCATTAAGTTAATATAATTACATGTGAGCCTACTGCTTATTTATATAACACAGTAACACCAAAAAGCCACAATTAAATACATATTTCCTACACATTGTGATCACTGACCCCTCTGGAAACAGGACTGAATCAAGCATAATTCAGGAATATAAGAAAGACAGCATAGCCTTATTGTAGAGATTTACAGTAAAGAAAAATGTATTCAGCCATTTCTTGTATTGTACTCTTGACTATCCAAATCTATGCATGTGTCACTCTAATTAAAAACCTTCTGCCGCTGTGGCAAAGCTACATTTGAGCTAGCTAATTTGCTTTTAACAGAAGCTGGGGTGAATTTCAAATAAAGCACACAAGGGGATGAAATATCAACCTCTACAACAAATACACACAGCCTGCAAGGAAAAATTGTATTCCTCACCCTTTTAAAATCTTTTGTTATTCAGCCATGCCAGAATTCAATAGCTTATGGAAACAGAAAATAGATTAGAAGAAATCTCACTTTTTATTCAGAAGCAGCTCTTCATAGAATCATAGAATCACAGAA
>JMFS01136136.1:0-32085 GCA_000699545.1 Podiceps cristatus | reverse complement strand
TTACCATTTGGGGTTAAACCATGACAGGTAGCTGTTGAGAAAATAGAGGAGAAATGAGATATTTTTAAAGAATAGTAAATAGCTCTACAGGTAAGGCATTTCATTCAGGGTGGGGGAGAGACAGTGCTCCTTTACAATGTTTGTGCAGATTCTTCTTTCTTGATACAATGGTATTGTTGGGAACCAGGACTGCTGGGACTCTCAGGGTACCTTTCCTTTCTTTCCTCCCAGTATCTTACTTTTTCCCCTTCCTTCATGATGAAATTTCTTCCCTTTTTTAATTTCTTCACTGAACGCGGGTGCTGTAGACTGTTTTTGCAATTACTTCCAGGTGTACAAGCTGATGACCCTTCTCTTATCTGGAAATGAAATTTTCAAAGCCAATCATTGTGTATATTTCATGCAAGTTCCCTTTTAAGTGCAAATTACAAGCTTTTTTTTAAAAAACCCAACTTTATCTTGTTTGTTATTTAGAACACTTATAAGTGATTTGCTTAGATGTGTTAAGGCAGTTCTTAGTAAATATTGGTATCTAACAGCATACTGAGCTTCTGCAAGTATAAAGGAGCTAGGATGTGGTCTGCAGGGTATTATCTCAAATATTACTGAAGTGTTGAGTACACAATTACTCTCTTAGGGTAATAATGTTGAAAAGTGTTTAGTCATTTAATTGGTATCAACATGCAATTGTGTGTTGATTAGATATCAATTACAACAAAGTGCAAACTGATATTTGATAAGCATGTGAACTGATAGCTTGCTTTTGTTATGGCAATTAAATGGCTAAATATCTCCTGGAAGGGGTTATAAATCATTAGAACATCACTAATGTTCTTGGCAGCTTGTTAAGTGATCTATAAACATGGGGGCTTCTGTTTGTTTGGGGAACTTGGGCATTCTGTCACAAATTGGGTCTGTTTTCAGCATAGAAGCTTTGGATAACCAAATACTCCAGAGTTAAGCTTTTCTTCACTATCAAATTAATGTGATGAAATGGAGGTACAAATTTTTACCAATTTGAGACAACACAATAAAGCCAGATAATTCACAAGATCCTCTTACCCAATTTTGCCAGCAGATCTCCTACCTGAGAGCTATTCCTGGTCATTGTTGAATCTATGTACATCCATATATGTCTGTCAACACCTTGGTTTACATTTCTCCATGTAAATTAAGATTTCTACCTTTGTTAAATTGACTAGTGACTTAAGACAGAGTAAAACTGAAAGACTTGGATGGGAGCAAGAATGTGATTTTTCTTTTGCAGTGCAGGCAGTATGTTATTTTCCCACATGCTCTGCAGAACAAGGATTTTGTTTCAACCTTGAAACCACTTGGTGGATGTTGTATCTGTGAGAGTTTAATATAAAAAGTAAAATAATGATAATTAGGGAAATGAAATTCTGAGGGAAGGAGAGAGATCTATGTGTGTCTATGTGATAGGGCTTCTCATCAGCTGGTATAAATGAAAATGTTTCAGGAGTAGTTATGTTTCAGCCCGAGGCTTAATTGGACCAGTTAGTCAGGCTGTAGCGTAGAGCAGAGAGGTAAGAGATGTGTGTTCCTAGAAAACTTAGACAGCAAGACATTGTCTCTTCTGTTATCTTACGTGGTTATGTTTATATATGCACACATTAGACTTCTCCTATTTTGAATGAAACTCAAAAAGGAAAAGACTGGGAATACTCCTTTTCTGCCCAAGGTCCAGTATAGATTTCTCCTGGATCCCCTATACCATTATGCTCCCTGAATACAAAGGAAGAAGCTCTCAGTCCCTCGCTTGACACTTGGCAGCCTTTCCTCTGCGTTGAGCCAGCAGATGGTGGCCAGGGCAAGAGGAAGTGCCGGTGATGCCCAGGGAGCAGTTTCCCCTTTCCTCCTCTCTGGCAGGAGCTCATTCTTCCTGCCTGGAGCTGCTTAAGACAGCTGATTACTGATTTGGGGTGCCTTTCCCACTTCATCTTTGCTAGCCTGCAAGGGCTCCGGCTTTTGGCCTCTGCATCTGCAGTAAAGAATATACATGACTTAGTATTTCTGGGAGAACTCACAAGGAACAAAGGAAGCATTTCTGGCAAATGGCAGACGATGGTGGTATTAATTCAGCTTCCCTGTTTGTGCAGCTTTGCAGAGCTATCTTTTGAAATGCATCCTCTTATTAACTTCTCTAGCTCCTGAAGGTTGTGTCCTATGGCATATTTGCTCATACAGCCAATTCATCTTGCATGTAGCAGCAAGAATAGCTGTGTTTAGCATTTTGGTTTTTTTCTTTGAAATTAAATTGTATTTATTGCTTTTAGAAAAAAAGAATTCATCACAATGCAAGAAGGCTTGGCACTGAAATGCTGTAAATGTCAACAAGTGTTGTTATCATGATGTAATGTCAAAATTAACTTAAAATAGCGCTATTACATGGAAATGAAATGTTTCTTTGGGAAATGTTCTCTTCTGTGTCAACTTCATTACCTAAACTGTCTTTGATTACTTTGATGTGTAATATCTCTCTAATTGAAATACCTTAAATGAGTGCTATATACTCATTGCCGTGTTTTCAGCAAAGGGAAGATAGATGATTACGTGATGCAACCCGTATGACATAGCAGGTAGGTCTCAGCTATTGTTTGTGTAGCTGGGTTATTGCCATTTGTTTAAAACAATCTTGCTAGAGTAGTTCCATGGCTGGGAGATGATTAGAACTGTAGCTTTGAATAACTTTAGTTTTTTTAAAAAGTTGTCACTAAGTGTCACTGATTACTTTGTAAAAACTATTCCAAGCTCTACTGAAGCCAACAGCAATCTCACTTTTAGTTATAATCTTGTACAGGAAGGTGGTTCTTTTCATGTGTTTCAGATGCTAAATGCGTAATCTTCCAGCTCTTCTGTGCAGAATGTTGCTTCCTGGTGAGATGGAACATCAAAAAGCTGTTATGTTTGGTTGGGGTTCTTTAAAGAAAGTCCAGTCAGGCAGAAATCCTTTGACTTGGTTTTTTTTTCTTCAGAGGAACTTGCATGGAGCCCAGGCTCAGCCTGTGCAGCTCTGTCTACAGTGAAATGCTCTGTGAAATTGTGTTGATTCACTGGTATATGGATTCACAAGAAAAAATAAAAACAATCTGATGCTGCAGCATTCTATTTCAATATTTCCCAAATGGTGTTTTATTTTCTTTTGGCTGTGATTTGAATGTTTTGTCTTCAGTGATATTGATACAGACTGGAGAAGTAACAATCAAAATAAGGTTTTCCAGTTCTCCTGCAAAAATGTTTTGATTAGTCAAAAATGAATAAAAATAATCCTTCCCTGTCTTCCCACCTGCAATTTGTCTTCAACATTTTTAAGCTTTTGGTTTTTTTCCTATAGGATGTGAAGCAAGATGTTCGAGACAGAACTTCTGTTGCCTTAACTGCTGCTTTCTGTATTGCTTCAGTTGTGGTCTTCTGATGTGTGCCTCTTTGCATTGAGTACTTTGTGTTAGACAAACATGCTTAAAATATGTAATTGCTGTTAATCTTACAACTAAATACAGTGTATACTGTGAGTCGCAGAAGCGTGTCACTTCTGTCAACATACTGCATACAGTGGGTAGGAAGCGATGTAGTCTTTCACTTCTCCCAGACTGCTTGCAGGCCAGATGCACCGCTGTCTCTCATGATGAGTTTCTTGAGTACTTGACAAATGTTACATCCAAAATGGAATAAAGATGTCACAGCCTCTCACTGACTCTTCACTATCCCCTTGGAAGAATTCACAGAAACACTTGTGCTTGCAAACACATCGTTTCTTCATTTAATTAGCTGTTTCTTGTTATGACTGTAGCTTTGGGCAGTCAGTCTCATGCTTGTGGTGTTGTGGTAACCTCTGTTCATTGGAGAATCTCAAGTTCTGCTTGTGGGTCTGTAGGAATTGTTGGGGTGGGGAGAAGTCCCCTCATGAGCTGCTGGAGGTAATCAAAAGGCTACCATAAGTACTAATTCTTCAAATGGAGAGTAGAGATGGTGTGAATAGTGAAAGCCTGGGCCCATTTGGAGCAAGCTTAGTGCAAGTTTGTAACTGCCACAACCGCAGCCCTACAGAAACAGAAGGTGAGGTGAGAAATGCAAGTGCCGTCCCAAATGGCCTTGCTGCCTACAAGACAGCCATGCAGTGCGGCACTTTGCTAACAAGCTTTTCCTTTCTGATTTGGATGAAGAAGATGAGAACAGAGGGGTGTTAAGAGCTTTCCACTTTGTCATTCTTCCTAACCTGTCACGTCCTGATCCACCTTAGGAAAGGAGCCCTTTTTCCATTACACTAACAGAGATGAATGGAACTGGATACAGTTGAGATCTTGGCTTATCAGTTGTTTCAATTTGCTTTCTGCAGCACTCTTTCTTTTTTCTTTCCATGGGAACTTGTACAGAAATGCAATTTGTCAGTGAGTTTATTTTTGGTTTCAGTTAGCTCCTTTCCTTATAGTACATGATATATGTCAACAAAATAGCAATATGGTTCTCGAAATCAGTAAAACTGAGCTCTTCTGCAGTGTGGAAAGAGCAATATGATTTTTCATGAGTAGCTTAACTGCTGATCACTTTACCAGAATTCACTTTTTGAGATTATATACATCCAGATGATAAGACTTCTGGCAGGATATGTTGTGTTTTAGCTGCACTGTAAATTGGCTACATAGGGCATATTGCATTAAAAAAACCCTTTTGTCCCACTTACTGATGTAAAACAGTATGGATGGTGTGATGGCATTAAGAATCCCTAGTATATCAGCTTGTACTTTGAGGAACATGTTCAGCTTGTGCTCCTGCTCTCAGTAGGGCAGACCTGACCCTCTTCCCACTAAGATGATTTATTCACAACCCAAATGCCCTTTCTTCCTGGCAGAGGTTTCAACCATACACTTTCCCTGATCAGTTCCCAGGAAGGAGGCTGCTGGCGCACTGCAAGGCAGAAACAAAGCTGAGAAGAGTGAGAAAAACAAAGCTGCACCTTCCAAAGTGTGTGTTGGAGTTACAGGCTCTGTGATTAACTTCTGTGGCTCTTAGATCGCAGGTGCAACTCTGTATTCATATTCTTTTAGTTCAGTAGTAGCAATTCTTTTAGTTCAGTATTAGCAGCAACATCTTAATAACAGAGGGGAGAGAAGTAATAAGAGATGTGCTGATGCTGTGTCAGGGCAGATTGTTTGTTTTAAGGATCTGTCATAACAGAGACCACTTAGAATTAGAAAATTCAAATTAAATGTAGTATTTTGAGGTTTTGAAATCTACCTACCAGGAAAAATCTTTACACAATCTTCTTAACTATGAAAAGGGCAGAGAGTAGGGGAACAAGAAGTCAGCTAGGCCCATTCATCTTTGGATGGTAAAATTAAAAATGAAACTAACATTTACTTCCCTGGAATTTGTTTCAATGGTATAGGTATTATAAATGCATTAGGCAAATCTGCCAGAAGGAAGATAAACGTTTTGGTCAGAGCTGGATGGGATTCTTTTACCTGATAACAGGATTCCCAGTGCCCCCCCTTCTCCCTGAAGAGCAAAATTTAGAGAAACTGCTCAGCAGGTTGGGACAGCTCTGTGTCATTTTACAACAGAGCAAATGAAACTGCACTTCCAACATAGCCACACTTCTTGCTGCCTTAATTTTACTGAAGTTGAGTGGAATTAGCTAGTTTAAGATCTGTTTAACACAGAATTACATTCTGGTAAGTATGTAAGAAGCATGTCTTCAACGCACTTTAATTCTTTTCTCTTCTCCAAGAGCAAAATAGCCCAAGCCTAATATTTCCTTGTCCTGCATCCTCTCCAGCATGTATTCCAGCACGGGAATGCCCGTACAAAATCAGAGGAAAGGATTGAAAGGCCTGCCCTCTGAAAAATGATTAAAAAAGGATCATTTACTAGTCAAAATCAGTTGTCTCAAACCCAGTAAGCACTAGTCTTTCTAAATAAGTTTGCCCTTGAGCTGAGAGTAAGGATAATGAATTGCATAAAGCCATCTTTTTTCAGTTTTCAGTGTTTGAAGATTTTTGGAACTTGGGGGGGGGAGGGGGGAGAGAAATTCCTGAAAACTAGCAAAAATTAGCCTTCCATACTAAGAAACAACTCCCTAGGATAGATCAGCTCACCAGTCTTTTTCTGTGTTTTACTTCACTGATTATAGATTTGCATATTGAACCTGTCATCTGAGACTCCAGACTTTAAGCACCTTGATCTAGTGTTTGTGCTCCCTTACCTTTTCTTTGGGAAGTGAAGCGTGTGCGCTGCCTCTTTATAAAGATAAGCAAGGTTTGCTTAAAGACACTAACTCCTTAGCCTACAAGAAACACTTACAGAAATCGTGCTCCAGAAACATTCAGGAAAACTGAATCCCCAGTACCTTTCTTCTCTAGTAGTACCACTGGACCAGATTGAAACCTTAGTTTTTCTGGTGAACAAGGAGTCATCTAATTTTGTTGTATTTAATTGATTTGACAGTGCAAGTTGCAGCATGAGGACCCGGTTGAGACAGTTTGACTTCCATCTGGCCCCACTGTTGGATCTCTCTTTGGGAACCTTGTGTTTTGGTGGGGAAGGAGAAAGCTGGTGCACATTCAGGTTTTGTGTTTGGTCGTACCTAAGGAAGGTGTGTGAAAAAGTTTAGTTATAACCCTTGAGGTGAAGCTGCCTTAAACGTTGAATCTGAACTTGACTGTGCAGTCCCTGGGGTGTACTTTTGACTGCATAGTAACATGTTCAGTTCTGTTATGAAAATGTGTCTGTCTCAGTGTGGTCCTATTAGGCATCATTCCATGGATAATATCTTGACATGGTTAAAGCTAGTAGCAAAACACCTACTAATTTGATTTGGTCATGATCAATCACCAGTTTATTCTTCATTTTACTGACCCTAGATGGCATTTAAGACTTTTTTACCATCTAGAAATTTGCCCAGTGTCTAGCAAATCTTTTTTTGTAGTGGTCCCATTTCAGGAAAAGTGTGGTCTGCTCTTCTGTGCCTTTTTTGATAATAAAATTGAAATTCTACATGCCAGATAGTTATTCCTTGGATTTAACACTACCTGGTGGAATCCAGATGTGTTTTCTCCTCTTTGTCATCCTGTAGGTTATGAAAATGTTTAACTTGCTACGTCCTTTGCTGTGTATAGACAGTCCTCTGTTCTTTCACTAGTCCTTACAAGACAGTTATCCCTTATTACAGTTGCAAGCTGTTTTTTTTTTCTTCTTGAGACCAACATAGTGTTCATTGTGGAAGTGGGGCGTTATACTAAAGAATAAAGTGGTAGCACTGAGGCTGCAGGGATTGGCAAGAAATGAGGATTATGTGTAAATTTATTAAGCCTATATTTATTATTTCTAGGCCTTGGCTTTTCATTTGAGGCCCTATTTTTTCCTCTGCTCTGCTTTGGAAGCTGTCCTCCATTGACCTGATACTGTCTCTTCCTTTGACTGTCTGCCTCCAATTCAGTCTGATGTGAAAAGTGCACCTGGGCTGCAAAACTTCTGTTGAAACTTGATCATATTTTTTAGTCGGAAAAATCCGAAGACATGTATTATTAATATTGCTTCAAGATTAGTCACGATGAAGTGGAAGTCTAGAGAAAGATGAAGGCTCTCTGTAGATTTATATCTTCTAATAAACCTCAGTACAGCATGAGTAGTTTGCAAATGCAGCTCTCCCACACAAATCTTTCTGAGTCAAGTTACAGGTATCTCCTCAAGCCCAACACAACTGCTAAATTTGTTCTGACAGCCTCTCCATCCTATTTCCCAACTTCTCTCTGATTGTGCAAGCTGTTTGTACACAGATTTTTAATAATATAAGACAAATAATGGAACAATGTCAAGCTAGAAAATGGGAAACAATTACTTTCATTTTTCTACTCTCCTGTTAGTACTTTGGCTCAATGAGGTTACTATTTTTTGCTGTGCTGCAGGTTGGAGGTACCTGGGGAGAATAGCCAGTTTCTGCAATAGTGACACCTGTTTATGGAGACAGCCCCTTTGTTTGCAAAACATGAGGTAGTTTCTCACAAAGCTTTCTGTGTTTTGGATTGCAATCTTATCGTTGCCCTGAAAACCAGTATCTGTCTTCTGGTGTCTTTGTGTAAGAAGCCTATTTAGTCCACTTTCAGCTCTGAGATCTTAAGAGAAGGGCTTGTTGCTCACTGTGTAATGTAACCACCACCTCTTGTTGCAGACTGACATCTAAACCACCCCTGTGGACTTGAATTTAATTCATAAAAAAGCTTCTGACATTGTGCTGGCTCCACTTCATTAAAAAAAAAAAAAAAAAAAAAGTCAAAGGCCAGAGGCTTTAGCATTCTCCAGGGCCACAGTCAAAGCTGTAATTCAGCTAAGGGCGTATGCTGTCCGCTAACCTGAGCTCTGTCCCAGACCCGTGACTTGTCTCCGATTCCACCCAGTTAGGATCTGTGGCGCTGCTGGGGTGTTGAGCAGCCTCCTGTTCCTCCACTTACTTGCTCAGCTGTTTGCTTTTATATGTTCAGGTCACTTAAATATCTTCATAAGGGGCTCTGAAAGCATTCATATACTCAGACGCCTCTGAAGTCCAGACTAGCATAGATACTCAAGCATATCAGGCAGTGGTATACCAGACTATAATCAATTCCTAAATTTCATAAAAAGGAAGTGTGCCGGTGAGTGGTTTGTAAATGCAAGAAGCCAAAGTCTGAATTACAGCCTAGAACTTTACTCTTCCATCAATATGTTTGTGCTTAAATACATAAGTAGCTTATATAACTATTTACCTGTGCAATGAAGGCTGCTGCAACTTATTCTTAAGTTAGACTTGACATTTACAGATAGAAATTTGCTACTGACATGGCAAGGAGATTATAGTGTGTGTGTGACATGGGAAGAAAAGGATTACTGTAATCTTTTTTTGTTTTACAGCCTTATGTAGGAGGAGAAAGATTGTAGCATGCTGCCATAGGAACATGGAAATGATGGGGAAATTATCTGCAACATTTTGAATAATGACCTGGCATATAATGCTGTTACACTGCCGCTCTTGCTGTGGAACTAAGTCTGTTGTGAGCCAGTGGGTAGGTGCAGTCCTTAAAAGGAAGGAGAATTATCACTTGTGTGTGTGTATAGACAGTAGCAATTTGAGTAAAATTGGGCATTCCAGTGAGGGAAAAGGCCTGGCTGTTTAATAGAAATGCACATTTGGAATGGAGGGACAAAAGCATCCAATCAGTTGCATCTGTACATTCCTTGTTTTTTTTCCCCTTAAAGTAGTCAGTCAGGAAACAGGGACACATTAGCATTAGAAATGGCACTGGCAAGGAAGGAGAAGGGCTAGAATGACTTATTTTAACTTTATTTAATGTAAAGCTGTAGATACCTCTTTTCCCTTTTCTTTTCTCGGTATTTAGTGTTGTTTTACCAGGGGCTTCAAATGAAGAGTGCAAGGTCTTTCATCAATGTATCAGAATGAGCGTCTGGTTTCGGAGAAGGAAACATCTTTTTTCATGGAAGCTCCTTTGTGAGCTCTGATAGCAGGGCTTGTCAGGGGCTCACCCAGACTTTCTGTTGCAATTACGTTAACACCAATACTAAGCTGAGAATTTTCTCTGAATTTACAGGATTGTTGCCTCTGAGGTTACTTCTCTGAACAAAAACCCCCTTCCCTTTTTTGCTCTGACTCAGAAGCGAGGCAGGGATACCCTGAGCCAGAGGGTGGCAAGCAAAGCCCTTTTGCCCTGTGTACCTAACAGGGAACCAGTTGTTTTAAACATGACTGTTTACTAGAGTCAAAGCATAAATTTTCCTGACAATAGGTCTAGAAGGTTTGGGTGTGTTCTTCTGTCTTTCCCAGCTGGAAAGATCCTTGAAACTTAGGTAAAAACTGAATAAAGTGGCAGGAGTCCCAATCAGTGAATGCCCAAAGCATGGAGCTGACTGACACAGAAGTTGCACAGAGGTTTAGGTGATAGCTTGGTCTTGAGATAATACTCCTTGCCTGGTGCCATTCCAGCAGATGACTTTGTCTTGGGATAGGGAGGGATTTTGTTTGGTTGCAGTAACCTTGTTCTTTGGGAGACGAAGGATAACAGTGTGTTATTGCAACAAGTTTACTGGAGTCTGGTTACTCCAGCGATCAAGCAACGTGGACATTGCTACCTCTGCTTTTGGAGCTGGACAGAGACTACCTTATGAAAAAACACTTTGGGGTAAAGGTCTGGGGTTCTCGTATTAATGCTATAAAACATCAGAGGCTTCTGCTAGGTGGAAAATGTAACTTTACTCATTTTTTTTTTTTGCTGTTTGATACTTATAAAAAAATATTTGGTACAGGAGAGAAGATGGAAATAAGAGTGTTAGTGAGAAGGCCCAGAGACTGATGGCGAGAATGAAAAAAAGACTGTAACAAATGGTAGAAACAAAATTGGAATATTAAAGGATCTTGTTACCTTGGTAATTTAGCAAGTGAACTGCAGCACAGAGATGGGAATAAAAGTAGCTTGTAAATATGAACAGGTCAAGTCAAATCTGAAACAAGGGAAGCATGTCCATAAATGTGGCATGCTCCAGGTGGGGCTTATAATCTCTAAGGAAAGGGTTAATAAAAATCCTGGGCAGCACAACTCCAGGACTCATATGATACATGAGATGTCTCTCCTGTAGCTACAATGCAATTTCTGCTGCAGAAGAACTCGTTAAATTTGTTAAGTGCCTGGTGCTGCTGGGCGGGTACTGATGCCTAATGTCTGCCCAGAGTGGGTTTCCCTTTTATGTCAAGCTGAGAATGAGGACCTTTAAATCTCGAGGTGTCACAGGTGTGAGGTTTGCTCTTAAGTTCCTTTCATAGATATTAGATCTTTTGCAGTACAGACTATAGATAGAATTCTTCCCCCCCCCCCCTTTATTCATTTTCATCATTATTTCTTTACTTCTCATCCTTCCTCGCTGTCTTGCAGCATGGGTAAATTAGTATTTTCCTCTCTAGTGAAGATCTAGTTAGTTCAGACACTTAAGGGAGGGAGAGCCTTGAAATTATCCTGGAACTGAAGACTTCCATGGAAAAATTGTTCATGGCTCAGAAAATTGCAGGTCAATTGTATTCAGTAAATTACTGTTTTACACTGATTCTTGCCTGGAAAAAATACCACTAGCAGAGGATCCAATCAGAGGTGTTTTGTTTTCTCTACTCTGCTTTTGCTGTCATGTTGAGTTCTGCTTCTATCAGGAATAAATGAAATCTGTGATGGAGCCGTTCAAGTAACAGAAGTAATAGATTCTTACTAGAGTTAGGGACATTTTGTGGAAGTCTCACTAACAGATGTAAATTTGACTTTTTCTGTGAAGGATGTTTGCAGATTTTTAAGAGTTTCTGAGACTGCCTCTTGCTTCTAGTTCTTACAGCCCATTTCAGGACAAAAACCAGACAACTTTGAACTGCAGAGGATTCTGGGCTGCAGAATTTTTCCTAAGTATCACTGCAGTGTCATGGCAAACATCAGGACAGGCACTGGTGAGACTAGCTACTGCTGCTCTTGTGTTTCCCAAGCTGGACATCTTAAAAGCTTTCCTGGGAGTGTAGTGGAAATAAATTATTTTCCTTTCATTTATTTGAAAAAGGAGGCTATTTTTACAAAACACCCTAAAAATGTTGTCTGAAATATTTTTTTTTTTCTACTTCAGACCTTTCTGTGATGGAAATGTGTTTTAGTCAAGTCTCTGTAGAAAGACTATTTCCTCTACTGAAGAGGATGGGAAGATCAATGTCCCATTTCTATTCTTACAACCAAAAGACACTGAGTTGATTAAAGTTGCCATGTATATCCTGCTAAAGCTGAAGAGAAACAGTATATCCTCTTAATTTGAAGCTGTCAGAGGCTACATCATCTGTGATGGACAAAGGATGGCCTTGGAAGCTCTGATTGCAAAATTTGCAATTTACATTGTTGTGTTCATGTTTTCTTTTACCCTTCAAAATCCCAGGAAGAACAAGAAAACAGGTGCCCAGATGACATGAATCACAAAACATCATCTGTATTTTAAGTCATTATCTCCATTATGTTGTAATTTTTTATTGTTTTTTCTATAGTACAACCATTATGCACAGCACTCACTGAACTGGTATAGCAGTCAACAAATTTAAAAATCCTCTGACCTATTTCCTTCAGCAGAAGCCAATTGTATAATAACAATAAGATTCTAAATTGTTATGAATGAAAATAAAAGAGGAAGAGTAGGCAGAAATAAGTGGTAGAATACATTATTTTTTCCCTGCACTCTGAGCACATGTGAGCCAAGCCCTCCCAAAAAGCCTCCATAATATTTCTATTTCTTTACAATTGCTCCAGTTTACCAACAGCTCATCTAATCTTATATCCTACCACACAGAATGGCCGTTACACACATACATCAGAGAACAATTCAAAATCTGTGTAATGGAGATAACCAGTTCACAGCAGCTTTTCTTGTTCAAAGACAGCCATCACTGCAAGGCAGCAATTTTTTAGCCCCACAGGCTGAATGTGAAGTACAGCCTGGAAAAGGGACTAGAGCCGATTTACTTACTAGTTTGTGGGTTACATGGGTTACTGCTGGTTGAGGGCCTCTTATTCACTATTTCTGTTTGACCCCAAGATTTTCATCCAGTCTTGTTTCCTATCCAATTTATGCCATGATACCTACTGTGCCATCAAAAGGAAAAAAAAAAAATATCTTGAAGGGGGCTGGGACTTTTAAAAATAAAGATGTCAAATAGGGCATTCTGAAGGGTGGGGTTGTGGTGGTTTTTTTTTTTTTTTTTTTTTATTTGGGAGGGGTTAGTGCATCCACTTTTATCTACTGAGCAGGAGACTGCAGTATTTCACATACGTATGCACACAAATGTGCAGAGGAATTTTCTGGATTGTTGAATCAAAGTAAGCCTCAGTTCACTTTTGGAGATTTTAGGTTAATAAGAAAATGTAGGTTTGGTATCTAAAATGGTATTGGGGAACTATGAAATAGGTTGGAATGCTTATGCAAAATAAAACCCCTTAAAGCTGACAAATTCCCATCACCAAAATTTGGGGTGGGGCAATTATCCCTTGTGAAATTTCAATAGCCCTTGCTCATTGCTGCCACAAGCCTCTTGATGGACCATGTGGTTTATAGAAACAAAATTTGTTCTGCCTTGTCTTTCTCCTTTTAATGATCTTTAATCAAGCGAATAGACTTGAGGAACTTATAGGTCTTAGACTTGTGGGCTTGTTTTGCTTTCTCTTCAGGGTCATAGTGCTGTGCCTAAAGCTACCCTGTTGCTCTGAGGAGCTTGCACAGCAAGTACAGCCTGAGACTGGCTGTGTAACTGTCATACACACTGACGTTTGATTCATACCTTGTAGAATTTCCCGGCAGGTCCTTTGGGGATCTAAGAAACCTCAAAATAGAAGCAGGGAAGTAAAGTGCTGTCAGGGCACTCTTTCTTTGTACCGTGTATATGGGGCAAATATATGTTCCTTTACGTTGTCTGAAAACTCAGATTCTCTCCTAGACAAACACTACAGCAGTATCCTTGTGGGCTTTTGCCTTCAGAAGCTGTCATCAAAGACAAATCCACAGGCTATGAAAGAAAGAGCACAGGATCAGCCATCCAGTGTCCTTGGGGAATGACAAATAATTTTTGCTGAGGGGGAGTGGGAGGGACAGGAATGGCCAGAAAGCACTTTTTTATGGTAACTGAAGTAATGAACTCAAATGAAAGGAATAAAATAGAGGTTTAGAGTGGAAGTGCCATTTCAGTTTTAACTGCAGTGTTGCTACTGCAAAGCTATAAATTAGAACAGGGTAGTTAGGTAGGAAGAAATAAAGCGAAAAAGGCAGAGTCCTTGGTAATAGGAAACTCGGAGGATCCCAACCTCTAATAATTGAAGAACATCCCACACTGGAGTTGTCTTGCCTCTGCTCTCAGCTGGTAATTAACAGGGTTGGCGAAAGGATGTGAGGAGCACCTTGCAGAGGAGGGGATGCACTTTCCTAGCTCAGCGGGAAGCTTATTTTTGCTTGTGTTTAAATGCCTGGTTCTCCAATCTTGAACTGGAGATTTGTAGTTGATTCTTGTGGTGTGTTTTTCTGAGTGTGATACTTAAAGAAATCCATAGGTCACTATGCAGTTTTCTCTCCAATAAACATTTCTTCTGTGGTGGGTTATTTTTGTGGTTTTTGTTGAATTTTTTGTCTTTTTTTTTTTAACCTTCAGCTACTGCAGACCTCTCTAGCCATCTTGGCAACCCAAAGTTGTTGAGACACTGAAATTCTACCATCTTGCTCTGCTCAAGCAGTGAGAAGTCTATGGAACTCATTGGCCTCATTAATCTCATATCATCTACTTTTTTTTTTTTTTCCCATTCTGTTTTATTTTCCTGTGGATAGAGACTTCTTTTCAAGAACTCACGGAAGGCTGGGGGATGCTAGGCTGAGAGATGGAGGAAAACTACAGAAACTATTCTTTAAAAAAAGAATTAAAGAGAAAAATGAATATGGGTCAATTGGTATTTTATTAATGGCTTACAGGTGAAGGATAAATGTTGAGCAAATCCCACTGAACAGAGGGAATCCATTTCTTTTGATTTAGTCTTGTGGTAGATAGAACTGCAAGAGATTCAAATACAACCTCACTCATTTTTTGTTCCTCTGTAGTTTGTAACCACTGCTTCATTGCTAGTGCTCAGAAGTGCTCAGTCTGGCCAAGAGGATACCTATAAACATTAAAAAGAAGCTGAGTTTAAGGAGCTGTTAAGTCCCAGGAAGTAATTCACATCATCGGTTTAGAGCTTGCTCTGCTCTAGGATGTAAGAAAATGTTATATGTATTTTCTCTAGAAACCACTTTTCATCCTAAAGCACCCTCATGTATTTCAATTGTTTTGGGGAGGCTATAGGCCAGGTTTCTGGCTTGTGTGCATTCATTTAAGTCTCTCAAATGAGAGTACTCTATTTGCACTTGGAATATGTTCCTGTATATAAAGTACCAGCTATATATTGTCTTACAATTGATTTATGGCTAATACAGGGTGAATGGAAGAATGAAAATGGAACAAACTGTGATAGGCAGTATTATCTGATATCTGTAATGCTGTGGGTAAAATTCAATGAGCTGAACTTGGTCAACTTTTGGCTGTTTTGTTGGGTAGATCGAAACCTGATGCATATAAGGATAAGTATCTGTCAGACCTTCTTCCCGTGGTGAAACAGAAATACTTCTAGAGTTCTAAATGTCACAAATAAAACATGCGCTGCCCAAGGTCAAGACATTCTTGTCACCAGAAGCTGCTAAGTGTCTTATGAGTGGATGCAATTGTAGAATTGATTTCAAATAGCTTCCTACAACAACTCTCATTCTGAAAAATGCTGTCGCTTTGTTCCTTACAGTTTAGACTTCTGTCTGCAATGAGGGGACTTCACTGAGTTTCTGGCTAGAATTTGTCATCTGCTGCTGATCAGTTCAGCCAGGATGTCTCTGCGTGACTTGTAATCTCTCATATACAGCACGAACTTAGCTTGCATGGGCAGGGTTACAACCCTGTTCCTAATCAGCCAGCCATGCACCAGTTCTCAACACAGCTTGATTCTTACTTACTTTTCAAGAAACTAAATGGAGTGTCACAAAATAAGCATTTGTAGTTTAAGTTAAACTACTTTGCCCCTTTCCTCCCCCCAACCTGGTGTAATGCCCTTGCCTAGTAATTCTGTCCAAATATGGCCTGAGATTTATGAATCTGGCTCATAATAACTGGTCAGCTTTATCCTGTAACATACGTGGTAGAGCAATAAACAAGAAACATTTCTTGTACTGAGAGGGACATTTTTGAGGGCAGAACTTCTAAGACTTGAGTAGGATGAATAGTTCTTTCCCAAAAATCCTTAGAGATTATGGGTGTTAATGATTTCATATATCTCTGCAAATACAGCATCTATTCCATGGCAACATCTTCCACTTATTCACTCAGCATAGGGCCCAAGACGTGGCCATCTATTGTGTCATCCCAATACGATTGCTTCAATACATTTCGTAGAAGCCCCACATGTGGCGAGCAGCGGGGCCTCACTGTCCTTCCTTTGTGAGAGCTAATGGGATCACAGCCTGGGATCCAAAGTCTACAGTAAATCAATAGTCACAAACCTGTGCTCATAAATCTCTGTGCAGAGAACAACTATGTAGGGGCAATTGTGCGGGGTCTTATGGATAGGTCTCGTTCATAAAGGATTTTGACTTCTTATTGGGGTAGAGATATTATTTATTTTGACAGAATATCAATGCTATGGTGAACAGACTATCAAGCTGTTTGTGCTGAGCTTTCTGGAGATAAGACGTGCACCTGCCCATCATGTTGCCACAACTACTTCTTCCCCCAGTTCCAGTCAATTTAGTCTTTATATCAGTTCTCGTACAGTAAAATAAAAGGGGAGAAAATGCCTGGCTATCATTACAGTGGATGGAATTGCTGATAAAAGTGAGAATAGCTGCTTCTGCCTGGTCTCCTTGAAGAAAAGCAATATGTATCTCTTTTCAGGGGATGAAGATCTAATGTGTGAATGCCTTTTTTTTTTTTTTTTTTCTTCCTGTGGAACCTCATCTTTTCTGGCAGAGGGAGCAGACTTACAGGGACAACTCACACATGGATTAGGTTCACTTTTAGAAGTAAGCAAATATCTTGCGTTCAAATGTTAGGTGCCTCTTCATATCTCCTCTGGTCCTCTTTAACCCTTCTTGTAGAGGTATTTCCATTTAATTCAGAGGCTGCTTTCAAATTACTTGCCTTGAATATTCCCCAAATTATTCTCAGCTGCTGGAAAACAAGTAGACAAAGTTCTTCCTATGCTTGCTGTAGCTCTGGTCCAGAGCTTTTCTCCTTGGGTTGCAACGCCAGATTTTCAGCAGGGGGTCTTGGTTAGTCCTGTTCTCTGCATGGCAGATGGGCAGAAATATCAGGTGTATTTACTATGCCGTGTGTCAGAGTGCCTCCCATATTCCAGGCATGCTCTTTGTGGAGATGCAGTGATAACATCCCTGGTGTGACCGCGTACAGGTTAGTGCTACTTGGGGCGCTGCTGTAACAGCTTGCTGGAGCACATTGCTATAGATCATCCTTTCTTATTTGCTCTATTTTTCTTGAGGAAATCAATCACTTGCTTGTAGGTGAGAAGCCATGTGACTTTGATACATATTTGCTTCTCTTTCCTTCTTAAAGGGGAAAAGGACTCTGCTTATGAAGAGATCAGACAATGCCAGGCCCTTGATTTGCTATTGAATGTGGAAGTGTTTTAAAGTAGGATAAAAGATGCATTTACAAAGAGTGGAAAACTACAGTGCTTAAGCTAATATATTTTAAAGCTGGACTGTACATAGGGCAAGTTGTACTTCAGCACGTTACTCTGTGATTGCAAGCCCTTGACTTGGTTCCCTTTACAAATCACTTACCAGAGAACATGCATGAAAAGTACACTTTTCTAACTAAGACGTTTTGCCCAGGAGACAAAAATCCAGTAAGTCACAGGAAGTGGAACTTCATTTTGGTTTCTCTGGAAATTTTTGTGTGAGTGTAGCCCTTGAAGTTGCAGAAGTTTATCTCCTACTGTGATTTTCCCACTTAGTTCCCGGCCTGGGTCTCTCTGAGGACTCAGGCTGAGACCATCTGGGAACCTCAAGTCGTCAGTAGTTGCTGAGCACTAGATGACTAAGGCCAAAGCATCTCAAAGATGACTTGGCATCATAGTCACTGATAAACTAATGTACAGTGGGAAAGAGAAAGTAATTGATCATTGCTGGTGTTACCTAGGTTCCTGACAAATGCAGGGTTTCTTTTATAATCTGAAGTATAATCACTATAGTCTCAAGCAGGTGTGGGGTTCTTCGTTTGTTTTTTCTCCCTATTGAAAGTATTGACAATGGATGCTCTCTGTTGAAACGGTGAGGGTACCCATTTCCTCCAAACTTTGTAAGTCTGACCGGCCCTCGCTCAGAGGCTATGCAATACACCAGAAACATCAGGCTTCTAGGATTCATTTTTTGATTTTGGTTTTATATTCTTGCCTCAAACTCTTCCAGGGATTGTGTTCATATTCTGTACTAAATCAAGTGATCTCCACCTGAACAGGATCCTCATTACCTGAATGCTGCTTACAGGTGCTTTAGTTTCTTGAGTTAATGTAGCTTCTCTTTGATATTTTTTTCTTTTGTCAGTTTAAATTGTCACAACTACAGAAATCACTTTTTTTTTTTTTAAGCTTAAAATGCTGTTCGAAACAGAACTCTGGTCTGTTACTGGTTAACTCTGTGTTTTACCTCTTAAAAATATATTAACTGTTTTTTTTCCACATGTGCCTTTCAGCACGTGAAGAGTCTGCTTTCAGTGGCTTTAGAGCAGCAGGAGATATTGTTCTATGAAATTTCTGATTGTTCTGCCTAGATTAATTGTGAATTTATGGCAACCAATACAAATAACTAAAACAGTGAAGGGGACTTAAGGGTGAGAATTAAAGATATTTAGCACTGCAGTGACTAATGCTGAATGGCTTGACTCCCCAGCTAAACCAACAATCTTAATTTCGGTATGCGAGTTCTCTGGAGGTGAATTAGTGTGTCCATGCAGTCAGGTGCAGAGTCTTGTTTCAGAAATAGGGACAAGCTGTGCCCTTGCTCTTAGATGGCGGAGCATGAATCAACTTGGGCCCCAAAGCTTTATCACTGTTTTATTGGCAAAACCTGTGTTAAATCTACCTGAGTGGTAGGGCTCACTAGTGTAGCACTTACACTGGTCTGGGATGTGTGTTCAGATCTCATGTTTGGAACTGGCCCTAAATCTTTATGTGAATCTAACCCTGCAATCCTGTAAAAGTCTGGGTTTGTACCTACTGAGTCCACTGTGTAACTTTTCTTTTAACTGATCTTTGGTCTTTTACTTACTTTTCAATATTAGTCAGAAGAGGAATGAAATAATTACAGCTTGCTGAAAACTTGCTGAAAATCTACTGCAATTAGTTGGTGTTGGTGTGATATTTTTTTTTTAAAGGTAAAATTAAGTGCTTTTGTAATAATGTCTCTTGCATGAGGTTTACAAATCAGAAAATTTTAGAAGTCAAAATAGTAAAATTATAACAAATAGGTGTTTCATGTGGTTATATTATTACTATGTTGGGACATAGTTTACAAACCCAACTGCTGCATGGTTTAGCTTTGCTGACCCTAAAGGGCAGAGTCAGGCTGCTTCAAAGGGTCTGCTGGCTGTAAGCAAATTGGGTGATGATGGGAGCTTTTCAGGAGTGTCATTTGTGCCAATTAACTGCATATAAATAGTGCTTTGTTTCAACAGGCAAAGCTGAGATGATGTGATTTAGCTTTTTTTTTTTTTTTTTATGGACTCTTGTCTGAAAGCCAGGTGGACTCGATATTACTTTAACTGCAAAACCTAACAGACTTACGTTGCAGATCTAGTTTCAAATTTGCTTTTCTATTCAACTAAATTTTCTTTGTAAGATTTTACAATGCAATGGCTTAGGCCGTGGAGTTAAATTGCTCTACCTCTGTATTTATCACCATGTCAGTGTATCACCGATTTGGAGTCTGCACTAACTTGTGGGGTTATTGTTTCTGATAGTTAACAAGTCCTCTCCAGTCACCTTTTCAGTTGTCAAGTTTATAATAGGTTAATAAAAAAGCAGAAAGTCTGAAATAGTTAAAATCGTGCTTCTTCAAAATGTAGAGCGGGGGCGGGGGGAGAGAAAAAGCTGTGTTCAGATTCTTGAGGCAGCGCAGGTTTTATGTTGGTATATCTGCATACATGCAGTATTTGAAATACTGCTCTGTTTATCTTGGATCTTATAACATGAGGAAAACTCTTGTATATCTCTATTTCTGTATTTACATTTAGGATTAAATTACACTTTGCTCTGTTACTTCAGGGAGGTACCAGGACTAGTATATATTTTAAAGGACTAAAGAGCCAAGACAGTTCACTAGGCAGACAAATATTCTTTTTAATTAAAGAGATACTAGTCAATAGGTGAATGAGTGTCTTTGTAAGAATTAACTTATTAATGGACAGACCTATGAAATCAATCAGTCTAAGTGCTAGATGTCTTGTCTTAGACATTCATTCTGGGCTGGCTGATTTACGCTTGAAAATATTGCAGCTTCACTTGGGACAGTATTTTGAAGTCAAGAATATCTCACAGTGAAATAGATTTTTTTTCTTTTTTAAAAAATTCTTCCTGCCTTAATTAGTCTGGGAAACAGTTGGTTTATTATTGTCTGGTACTGAAAGTCCCTTCATACAACCAAAGGTCAGTCCACCTTTTTCTCTGAGTTATCCTGTAGCCATTGTAAATGTGTCCAACACCTTTTAATCCTCTTTTGCAAACTGTACTCTGGTTTGGTGTTTTTGTTGTTTATTTTTTTTTTTTTTTTTTTGGGGGGGAGTGTGTGTGTGTTGGCCTCTTCATTGTTTTCCTCTGAACTCCTTCCGATTCATATCTGTCTGTCTAGTTAGACTGCTTTTTCTCTGAGTTATCCTGTAGCCATTGTAAATGTGTCCAACACCTTTTAATCCTCTTTTGCAAACTGTACTCTGGTTTGGTGTTTTTGTTGTTTATTTTTTTTTTTTTTTTTTTGGGGGGGAGTGTGTGTGTGTTGGCCTCTTCATTGTTTTCCTCTGAACTCCTTCCGATTCATATCTGTCTGTCTAGTTAGACTGCTAAAAATTAATTTTTTTTTTTTTTTTTGGAGGGGGGGTGTTGGCCTTTTCATTGTTTTCCTCTGAACTCCTTCTGATTCATATCTGTCTGTCTAGTTAGACTGCTAAAAATTAATTCACTAATAAGCATGTAGCTTCACTGCTGGAGCCTGGAATTTAACTCAGAGTTCAGACAAACTGGGACCTTTGGCATAAACTCATGGGTGAAGCTCAGTCTGTATTATGAAGCCGATTGCACTACATAACCTTCCTTCAATCTTAAAGGCAAACTAAATTTTATATAACATTTTCTTTAAATAACAAAATCAGTTTTGAGAAACTTCCAAATGTTTTCTTGAACATGTCCATGTTTTCCTATCAACTATAGTTAATCAGAGAATTCCTGCCTGTATCTAGTCCTAGTATATGTATATAAAAAAATAGTATGTAGATACGTGTCTCTCTATAAGAATACATACATATATGTACATATACTGCTTTATTACATTACCAAGCTCCAGTTTTCTCTACTACTGAAAATGAGTAGGTCAGCTTTTTGAATTATTTTATTCCAGATGTTTTAGCCTGTGACTTTCTAAATTGCATTTTGTTGTAATTTCTGCTCATGTTTCTAATCCCTCTAATCTGGAGATTTCATTATCGTGCTGTTTCCCATCTTCCTGATCGTTCTTGGGAGTATTAAATAGGACTAGCAATGATGCCTCCAAACATTACACACTTGTCATTTAATAATAATATCTTCTGTTTGCACTTAAGCCATCTCTTCCTCTGTAGGGTAGACCTCATCCCCAACTTGATAAGAACTAATAGAGAGTAAACTTAAGCAATACAGTTTAAAATATCTAAAAGCCATATATTTTAAATCTGCCAAGAGCCTCCGTTTACTAATTTTGTTATTTTGTCAATAAAAATAGTAATGCAATCAACTTGGTCTCCAAGAATCTGCCTGTCACAAGCTCATTCTCTTCTAGAATTTGTGTGGTGTGTTCTGCCCGCTCACAGTTGTGTCTGTGTGTGGCAGTCTGCTCAAATTCAAACAGTGAAGCTATGCCTCAATTTTCTAGTGACAGAACTCTCATCTCAGAAAAAATGTGTTATGTGTTCTAAAGCTAAACTACAATTAATAGCTGTGCCAGCACAGAAAATGGTGTGTTGGCGGATCTCTGGACTTGTCAGGAGAGTTACATTGGAGAGGATAGAGGCCTCCACAAAGAATGCAGGAATCGGACTGTCTTCACCTCTGGTCAAACAAGAGAAGCCTGGTCTCTGAGAGCATTCTTTTCAAAGCAGCAGTTTAATTTCAGCAATAGTTGACAAGAACAATGTGAAATGCTCAGAAACTCTTATGAAAAGGTCATAGGGAAAACTTTACTCCTGGTTGTGCGGACTGACACCCCCTTTTCCCAGCTATGTTTGCCAGAACTATCCTATGCCACTTGCTGTTGCCAGTTTGTGAAGGTCGGATTTACAGAAGGCTCGTGTTTATTTTTGAGGCTTCTTGCTGATGGTTAGAGGGGTTATTCTCTGCTCACGCCGAGGATGGCTTGTATCCTTTGGCTCCTTTAGCAGGAAGAATTTCAGAACGGGTGTATGTGAAAGTACTGACTGGCAATTCAGTTTTTCCTGCCTGCTTGCTTAAGACATAACTATGGCAGAATTGTCCGTTTCTGGAAAAAAGTTGCAAAGCAGCACATCTTTTTTTTTTTTTTTTTTTTTTTTTTTTTTTTTTTTTTTTTCACTGTAGAGGGCAGATTTTTTGAATTCTTGGTAAAATGTAAAGAAAGCATCTCAATTCTGACCGGCTTTACTTTCCCCAGAAAAGCATTTCAATTGCTATAAGACCACATTTCTCAGGATAAGGATTTCATCAGCAATATCTATCGTAGGGCAGGAGAAAGTTTGTGGTGGTGGTTTGCAGTTGTTTTGCTTTTTGTTTTGTTTTTTTTTTTTTTTTTTTTTTGGGGGAGGGGGTGGGTCTTGGCTTTCTAACATGGTGTTAATGGGCATTTTTTATCTCCCTTTTCAAATCTGGATGTCTTCAGTTGTGTTGGATTAGTCAGAGACCTAGAAGCAACCAGTCAGAACAAGACAAATACTGTTTTCTTTGTCAGTCACTCTATTCCAATTTTGTGCTGTTGAGGCCCATTCCCTTTCTCACAGTCAGGCATCTATTGGAAGGGGGAGCTGGAAGGGGGTGTTTTGTAGCAGTATGCACAGCTTTCACATTGAGCAGCCATGGAAGTGATCTGTAGCAATGGAAGAGATCTGTAACTGGTTCATAAGACTGATCAGAACGTATAGATGTAACCTTCTGTAGGATTTGACCAAAATCAATGTGGAAGAAGTCCTCCAGAGCTTTCCATAATGCAATTTCAGGCCTTTTCTTCTAGTCTGATTGTTTAGAAAGGCTAAAGACAAAGCACAGAAAGGAAGGAAAGCACTGATCTAGCCTATTGCCTCTCTTTGCAAACTACAACTGAAATCTCATTAGGATCGCAATTAATCTTAAACATTTTTTCCTCCTTTGCTTTTCACTGGCTGGCTGTGTGTTTAGAGTGAAACACATCTGGTATAGAGGCTCTAGCTTCAGTTTTCTTATCTGTAAATTTGGAGAAGAGGTGAGCTTTTTGAATAATCAGTATGTTACCCCATTGTAAAATTAAGATGATAGAGGTGCTTTTTATTCATATCTTTGTAAACTGGTTTAACTAGAGCGTATTAGTGCTAATTAGAAAAAGAAAATCTGGTTTCATTAAAGCAAGTAGTGATAATGATATGCAGTAAGTTATTGACCTTTTGGGATAGCAGTAATTTCAGCAGAGAATAGATTAATTTTTAAAGAGCTTCTGATACCCTAGAGTACAGAGTTTTGTTTCAGGCTCTACATCTGCCTGGATTTGCTCCTGCTTTTGTTAAGACAATTAAAGTGCTATACTCAAACAAGGAATTCTTGTTCTGTAGCTGGTATTGCCTCATATCCCCATTCTTAAATCTTCCTGGACAGGAAGGGAACGACAATGTGAGCCTGCATTGTTTTAGTAGCACTGTGCAGGGCTTTTTAAGCTTTCCCTTTCATGAAATTACTCATCAGGTAACTTTTTCCTGGTTTCTTTTACACTTAAGTTATTTGCAGCTTTTAAAGTGTAGATATTGGTGTTCTCAACAATGCAAAAACTATGGAAAAAAAATAGTATGGTTCCTAACATTAGCTAAGCATACTTACGGTGCTCAAGAGAAATGCTTTTAAAGATTATTTTCTTTTCCCCCTCCCTCCCCACCCTGCAGGTTCCATGGGAAGAAAGCTGTGTACGGAAGGGTCAGCTGGAGACTGACTTCAGCTCAAACAAGGTACTAAGCTCAACAAGGTACTGCCCTGTGACTTACATTAGTTAAAGCTATAGCAGAAGTCAGTTTTTGAAGATTAAAACATTGTTACAATTTTTTATATGCTGCCAGATTTTGTGTGTTGGAAAAAAGTTTGTATATTTTTCTCATGGTGGTTTTTTTGCTGTTCCCAGTGAATTCAGTGAGACTTCTGTTTATTTTTAAATATTTGTATTACAAAGATGTCTAACTTGAAGGTAAGCATTCTAGTAATGAACACAAATGCTGATTGCAAATATTTCCAAAATGCACAGGATTCAAACTGTTCCTGCAGATATTGATGTTCTACAATGTGTGGCATAATAGATAAAATACTGTTTTATGTTGCAATGGTCACATCAAAATACCCAAGAATCGCCATAATCCAAAGGAACTTGAGTCAGAGTGTCTGTCAGAGAATTTATAAAAATGTTACTTTTAGTTAATTTAACCTTATTTGTACTTAACATTTATAGGTAAGACTTCTAATATGACCAGGACTATACTGTACAGTTTGTGGTTGGTTGGTTTGTGGGTGTGGGGTTTTTTTGTGGTTGTGGTTTTTTTTTTTTTTCCTTCGCTTTCTTAACTCTGTTACCCCAGAGCTGCTGCCACCGTTAGAGATGTGCTTCGCCTTGGCCAGTGGCGGGTCCATCTTGGAGCCATCTGGTGTTGGCACTATGGGATGTGGGGGAAGTTTCTCGCAGCTTCTCCCAGAAGCCAGCCCTGTAGCCCACCCCAGCCCCCCTCATGTGCACATATCTATGTGTATATATTTCAGCAGGTCTTGATAAAGCTCTTATATTACTGAAGTAAATGGAAACATTGCTTATAAGAAACATGAAAAAAATTCCTACATAAATAACTGCAGAAAATGTTAGCAAAAGCTAGGAAGGATAGAGCAGTAACACTGTAAGATATGTCTATGCCCATATAGATCAGCTCATCAGGATATTTGAGCATATGAATAGAAGAATGTATAGTCAAACCAAAGGTCTGGCTAGCTCAGTATCCTTTTTCTCAAAGGGAAACCAATATCACTAAAATCAAATGGGTTTAAGAATAGAGCAAATCTAACAAAGGTGCCCAAGGATGGTCACCCAACAACTTGTAAAATGGTGACTTGGAATTCAAAAGTTCTGAGAGTTTTTTTCATCCATGTGTTTCTACCTTGTTGTTTAAAATACATAATTTAAAATGAATAAAGGTTTATGAGATTTATGTTAGAGTGTATTCACACTTGAAAGCAATAGTAATAATTCACTGCAGTGTATACACATTTACTATTGTCTTTCCCAAATTTCTTTTTTATAAATAGTTAATCCCTGCATTTATACATTAGGAATGGCAAATGAGCAGATAATGATGCATGAAACCACTTAATTCTCCAGGTCAGAATTATGTTGTAGTTTTCCTGGACTTATTTTCTTCATATCTTACACATCTTTTCAGATCATCAAGGTCATGCATAGATTTTTTTTTGCATGTGTGTGGTCCATGTTCTGTGGTGTAAGAATGAGCACATACAAGCAGCAGGGTAATTTAGCTTGTGGTTAGAGTTTGAAAGCAGATTTTTAAGCAAATGACTGCATTTTTTTGGCATGGAAAGCATAGGAAGATGCAGCCATGTGACTGAATGTAAAAGAACTAATTTAGTCCATAACTTTTCTGAACTTGTCTTGGAATTAAGGTGATAAATAAGTCATAGATTTGTATATATTAAGGTCATAAATGACTAATGTGATTAGTCTGACCGTTTGTGTTAATATGAGCCATTGAACTCCCCAGCATGCTGGCTTTATATCCAGCACGTTTGCTGGTCATAAATGACTAATGTGATTAGTCTGACCATTTGTGTTAATATGAGCTTTATATCCAGCACGTTTGCTTGAATTAGACAAGGTATTGTGTTTAAACCTATGCAATCATGATTTTAAAGTGTGCAGTGATGGAGAATCCCAGGTAAGTTATTAATGCTTTTTACCACGACAAACATCTTTTATTCCTTATCTGAATATTCCTGGCTTTAGATTCAGTGTGTGCAGTGATGGAGAATCCCAGGTAAGTTACTAATGCTTTTTACCATGACAAACATCTTTTATTCCTTATTTGAATATGCCTGGCTTTAGATTCAGCTATTTCAGCCTTGTTCTGTCTTTACTTACCACATTGAAGAACTTTCTTTGACATCAAATTCTGCTCTCCTGACAGGTCCCTGTACACCATGATGAAATTGTCCCTTAACTATGCTTCTAGGATAAACATATTTTTTTGAATTTTTAATTCAAAATCTTAAGTAATTTTTCTATTCCTTTCTAAATCTTTTCAAAAATTCCATGTTCTAATTAAAAGCTGGGTATCAGAACTGTACATAGCATTCCAGCAAGATGTTTTCTGTAGACAAGTAGAAAATTGAAATACCTCATCACATCTTGTTATTTCTCTACTTTAGTGTGTGTAACTCTTTTAAGCTGTTGCAGTGAGTCTGCACTCAACCTCCCATTTTTGACTGTCTTATATATACAAATGGATGTGAAAATTCTGCTCTTAGCTGCAGCTTCACTGCTATAGAAAGATAGGCACAACTCATTGCCGTTAGCAGAAACTTGAAGACATTGGAAATCCGTACTGACATCTGAGTTGTTTAAAGGTTTGCTGTACCTATGGTTCTGGTCACAGGTCTACGGCAGTATTACAAAAGATACAATCTGGCTAGACTCTTTTGGAAGAAGACAAAAAGGGAAGTAAAGGGAAGGAGATTTGTAAAAAGTTGATAGCAGGGATGAAAGTTCTGTACTGTGATTAAAGTTTGGCAAAACATGATGGAGATGGTAATACCATCTGCTCGCTTTGTCTCCATTTGATTACATCCTCTTAGGATCGGTGGGACAGCACTAGATGGCACTAGATTAGTGGCTTTAATGGTAAATTTTGCTCCTTTCAACCTTGTTCTCTTCACTTTTTGTGCCAAATTAAAGATCATGAAGCAGGGAAAAGGGATGAAAGAAGCCGGCTTTCTCAGTATTCTGTTCACGTTAAACTTCATCTCTGCCCTCCTGGTTTTTCTGTATTGACTTGCAACCCTCTTCTCTGTCATTCACTGTTCAGCATCTGATTAACTGGAGTCCTGGGCTAAGGTCAGCTGTTAGGGGACAGGACTAGTTCAAAAATTCAGTCTTAGGGCTTGCTGCCTTTAAAACCCATGATATATAATGGTCAGCAGCTGTCTCCTAGCATGTTGAGTCACATGAAACAGGACAGGTCATGTGGTTGCTCCGACACTTATTTTCCTGACTCGCATCTTGAGCCTAAGAGCTGCCCTTTCACAGATACATTTCTACTCAGCATCTCATGTGTGCTATAGTGCTTCATTTGTTACCTGAGCTATGTTCACCACATATTGTCCCGCTTCTCCAATTCCTTTCTCTGTGATGTTTCGACACTTACCTCTCCATGTTTTTGTCACATATAGTCTTCATGGTAACAACTTTATGGGTGACATTTTATCAATCTATTGACAAAATTTTAAAATATTAGATGTCTCTAAAGCAATCTCTTTGGTGTTTGTACTTGAAACTCAGTTTCTTGACAATTATAATTTGAAAGTTAAAATTTTATTTTGAGGCTATTATCATTGGATGTTTTTTAATGAATTTATTACCGGTCTTATACTCATTGATATAATTCTGGTTTTTGGCTGTATTCAGCTACTCTTGCAGGCTAGAGTAAAGCTTATATTGGACACAGCAGAAGGAAAGTAGGCTTATGGCAAGGGCTTCTGAAAACACTCCATCATAAAGAAAGTGTAAGTGGTTAGAACTGTGGCAAACAAGAAACTGTAATAAATAGATTACCCAAATAAATCAAAGTCAGGATGCTTCTGTTGAAGTGCAAATCTGCTGTCATAAAAATTCCTATAAAATTATCTAATTTCCATAAGCAGGTTTTCTATTGGATAATGATTTATTCATCTAATGTTTCCCCAGAGAGCTTAGTTGCAACAGCAGAATAAAAATAAATCCTCATTGGTTTTATTTCTGCAGAAAAGAGTGATATTGTTCTCTAAAGTTGTTATGAGAATAAATGTTCTTTCTATTGTACTTTTGTTTCAGAAAAAAAATGAAATGTTAGAGGCAGGTTCACCATCCTATTTAATAAAACCATGTCAGTTTACTCTGCAAACCAGATGATCTCTTCCGTGCACGGTCTACAGTGGCTGAGCCAGGCCTCTGGAACATCATCAAGCAGTTACCCAGGTCTTGAACTCTTGATCTTGGCTGTCATCTTTAAAAATGGATGACTTACTGTTATTGATGCGTCTTTTTAGTTTTGGAGGCAGGGCTCCCTGAGTGATGCCATCGCCCAGAGCCTCCTGGCTGCCTGCTCTCTCCCACTGGCACGAAGTCCACTTATGCTTTTCAGTAACAAGAGGGGCTGTTGGACAGCCTGAAATCCATAATGCATTCGTGTCTCTTTGAACTCAGTCTATGCAGCTAAGTGGTCTGTGGGTCATTAGCTGTCTTATATTCATTTATGCAACTGTATCAGCTCTCCAGAGTGTGAGAGAGGGACCATTTAGATGTTCTGTAAAAAGTCCAGTTATAATTGTGTTCTTGAAAACAGTCAGACTGACTAAGACTGCTCTTTCAATCTACCGTTTTCCTCTCCTGCAAAGCAGAATGTTGTATAAAGTAAGGGGCAGGTACTTGTTTGAGTTTGCCACTTGAAACTGTGGTTTTAATTCTGCAAGTTCACGTGATTCTTGCCAAGTGATGGAGGGAAGGACAGAAAAGTATGCTGAAATGAAATCCCTGAAAGAGCAACTGATAGTTGTGCTCAAGAAAAAAGTGTGGTTGTAGGCTTGCCCTGTCTCTGCTATTGCCTGCAATAAAAAAAAAAAAAAAAGGCAGTTTTTCTTAATTCTATTTGCATTTGAGTTCTTTGTCTCTTTATTCTCTTAGTGTTGATAGTGTACATTATAATCCTTTTAGACTTCTGACTAAATGCTTAAGTAAAGCTTTTCTAGTCCATGAGTGGAGACAAGAATGAGTTAATCGGGTTATTTCATCTTTTAGTAAGGCAGTAGGTGTGCTTCAGAATGGTTATGAAGAATATTGGAGCACGTGAAGTTTTCATGCTTTTGGAAAGAAGGAAAGAAACCTGAAGATTCTAATGAAAGCACTGAATACCATATGCCAGGTGTCATCCTGTCATTTTATACAACGAACTGCAAACAACCTCTTAAAGGCAGGGGCTAGATGGACGTTTGCAGGCAGAATATCATTCCAGTATTTCCAGGTGGCTGAAACACAGAAGCATATCCATAGGTCCACTACTTTGGGATGAGATAATGCACTTTCTTGTTCTTAAAACCACAAGTTGTTTTTTCAGAAGACTGTTCTGGAAAGCAGCACATGGTTATGACAGAACTAAGTTACTGTCTTTGCCATTAAAGCACAAGCAATATTTGGAGGATGATATGAGTATACATGGTCACTGAATTGTGTAGTGTAACCTGCACATCAGCTGAGGTAACCCTGTCAGTGAGCAGTAAAACTGCTTATAAAAAATTCCAAGCTGCTGCAGATAGTTATGCCTGTGTTATGAATATTGGCGAAACGTCAATAGCAGTTGCTGAAACAAGACTTCAAATAAGATGAGCCTAAGGCTATATGTACTCATTGTTACAGTCATATTTCAAAGTTGGCATTTAAAAAAAGTTTTTGCAAATATTTTCTGAAGTGAGCCCCTCGGCTAGCTGGCATCGGGCAGTGCAGCCCTCCTACAGCACAATCCAGCTCATTAATTATCACAAGAATGCTTCAGACTCTGCTGTCTTAACTCAAATAAGTGACTAATCTCTCTTCTGGAATGTCATGTCCAGAAAATGCTTCATGATGAAGCATTTCATTTCCATAGAATGTTTGGAGATCTTGTCAAAGTAATGGTCTTACTACTGTGAACAATGAAGCTCTGAGTAGATAGAGGCAGTTTTTTGTTCTAGGTAAGGACAGAAGCCATCTGAAAGATTGTGTCAGGCATTTGGAGGCTGGCTTGTGGAAACCAACCTCTCCTGAAATCTGGGCACGAGGGAAAACATTTGTACACTCTGTACTCATAGAGATAAAAGTGTTTTTTTCTTTTTTATATATATATATATATTTTTTTTATGGCTGTGTCTTTTTTCTTATTGTTAATGTTGCAGCTTCAAAACTTTTCTCACAGATTTTTAGATGCTTTTGAAAGCCAAGTATGGAACGTTTCATGTAATTGCTTATTGTTTCAAAGGTAATATCCCGGTCTATGTTGAAAGGTTTAGTTGACTACTTGCATTCTAGTTATGCAATGGAAATGCAGTCTAAGTGATGCATATGCAATTCTTTGAGCACCAGCATATATTAAAAAAAACATAGCAGATTATTTTCTTATGGTAAGGTTCAGAACAACCTGGATCTTAAAAATAGGAAGGCATTGAGCTGGATAGCTTGCTGCTAAGGAGCCCTGGAGGGTTAGGTCCTAAATGTATTCTTTTTTGATTATTTCTTTTAAAAAAAGGTGTTTTGTAGTATAAATCCTTTAAAAGAAATGGAGCATAGTCAGGCTTCATTTTTTGAATCCTATGACAAACAAATCCCAAGTGATATTTATAGAGTCACACTCAACTAAGAATGTGATTTTCTGTGTATATTTGGTGCTCAATGGATACAGTAGGAAGTGTCTGACATGTAGATTTAAATATGTAGACAATATTGAAGTGAAGGAAAGAAGGGTTCCCCACTGTATTTTCCTATTAATTGAATAAGGGCACTGTTATGATATGGCACTGTATAAAATGGGAAATATTATTTAAATGGTATGCTTCCCATTGTAAAAATAAAAACATTAATGTTACCTAATTGACCCTCCTTCTAATAAAACCTAATTTTTAGAGGCAGAATTGATGTAATTTCTCCATATCTTTTATGGCATTGTTAAAAAAAAGTTTATAAAAAAGTCATTTTATATGAACAGTATGATTTTCTGTGGTTTTGTGTTTCTTAGAAACAATATTACTGAGCCAGATGCAATAACTATGAGTATACAAGTTCTGTCTCTTATGATCTACACCACCTTCATGGCTTGTTAGTGCATTAGCTAATGGGAAGTTTGGTGATTTTGCTGTGCCTGAACGGAGGCAAATGCTTTTTATGTTCATTTACAGCCAAAAAATGTTGACTCTGAGTTGTGGGCTAAGCAATTTGTAGGAGCGGAGATGTGTGTGCTTACGCTGACAGTGAGAGCCGCAGGGTGAATTCCAGCCTATAGGGTAGGCTGTGACTAGCAGCGATCTCTAGGAATGAACTTGAAACAGATCCAAGTATTGCAGACATTTAAAAACTTTCTGATGCTGTTGGATGATCCCAAATTGGATCAGTTTTCTGTGGCTGGATAGTATTCTGGTTGGCTGCAGTCACTCTTCTGTTCCTAAAGCATCCATCCAGTGACCCAAATTTTCTGAGAAATTTGGATACAGGGATGAATCCCTTATTGACTCAGTAGTTGTTAGAAGACACAGTTTTTAGAACAAAACTTGTTGTACATCTGACTGTGCAGCGTGTAGCTGAATGTTTTTTATTGTATTTGTTGTATTAAGCAAGAAAAATCTTCTAGTGATAGTAAATAAATTATACATACATTAATATATATACAAAATGGAAATGGGTCTAAGATTGTGCTGTTTAAAATGTAGCTTTGCTCTAACCAGTTTTGCAAGTCAGTTTTATATCAACATCCGCTCTTATTGAAACAGGTGGATATTAGCTATACCTGTGGCATATATCTCTGCAGAACAATAAGCACCCTTTCTGCAGATTTTAAATTGTCTTTGTACTGATCTGCGTGTCTGGTGAATTTGCCTGTGGGGAAAAGGAGATACTCTGTTCTCCAGCGGGTGTGTGCGGTGGCTGCAGGCTGCGCGCACGGGGAGAGCGGCAGCAGAGCGAGCGGTAGCCCTCGGGGCATGTGGCAGAGGGGCTGCTGGG
>KL289242.1:0-14778 GCA_000699545.1 Podiceps cristatus | reverse complement strand
ATGCCCCAAAAGGCTCAGTAGGTCTTTCACTCTAATTAACACAAAGTGTGGAAGTATGTCTAGACAGGAGTCAAGGGAATTCTGTGACAAGCTAAAACATCATTCAGGATACCAAGGTGCCTCGATAAAATTAAGATATCAAGGATACAACAGTAGGCATTGTTAGTGACTCTTGGAGCTTCTGTAGTTCTGCACAGTAGTAAATCACACCATACACAGCAACATAAGCAATTAGAGAAACTGGAATATATGATAAGTCTTTAGAGCAGGACTGATATTGTAAGCTCATTCATAGTCAAAAGATAAACGGATAGTTGGTTCTGTGCTTTATAGATCTGGATAGGCAGCTAAGACTGATATACCTGCATTTTAGTCAGATACCTGCACTTGAGAGATTATTTTAAAGGACTGTGAGATGCTTTTAGTGACTTTCAGTAATGATCCTGTACATGCAAATAGTGAGATTTTGAAACCCCTTTGGAGGCATGTTCACTAAAACAGCTCAAGCTCATCTAAAACAAACTAGAAGCAAGATAGTAGAGCACCTTTATGTGGAACAGTTATTAAATATCTTTTTCGAACAAGTCTACTACACTGGCCTGCTAGGAAAAAAAAAAAAAAAAAAAAAGCTTGCATTTTAGCTGAAGACACTGAAGTCAACAAAAAACCCCTAACCTAATTTGATATTATTTGCAGACACTTTTTGAAAAATCTAGAGGTTCTCCAATTTAGAGAAATTTGGAACCATCGAAGCCCATGGAAAAAATGAAAATAAAGAAGTGAAAATAAACTCAGATAAGGACTGACTTCTCATGATTGCTTAAAGATAGCAGATATTACTTTATACAGCCTGTATAAGTTCCAAGGTTAATTTTATCACATTTAAATCTATCTGCACACAAAAGCCAGGAAAACTTGTATCCCACCAACTTGCAGTTTACAAGAGCTTCAGTATCAGGAAAAAATGCTAGCTAAATAATACCAGAACTGTTTAACAGAGTGCCTATTAGCCTTGTTGATTTAGAAACAAACAAACAAAGAAAGAACCCCCCCAAAACCCACAGAATTTAAGAGAATTATTATTAAAGGACCATGGTGGTATCAGACACCAGACACTCTCATGCAGCAGCCTTTAACAACTTTAAGCCATAAAAAAATGCTATTGCAGGTATTTAAGTATTTTAGATAATATGACCAACGTAATATGTGAATTAAACTTCCCTTTCTAAATTTGAGTTCCTTATGAAATGTACCAGCATGAAATCCCTGGTTTTTTTTTGCCCACAGAAAATGTACATCACTTGCAGTACCAGAGTCTTCCACATGTTACTGTCATCTATCTCTGTAGGTACTGCTTAGAAAAATGAGACGTCATTTGATCACTATGCTTTGGGCTCTCAGTACTTCATTTTAATAGTTCCTGACAGAAATTGGGATACTGGGAGAAGGAGTTTTATTCCATTTCCCTTAATTATAATACTTCTGGAGAGAAAAAAGGGTGTATTTTATTTACCACACTGGGTAAAAAAAAAAATTACAAAAGCAACAAGATTTTATTGGTCATATATTATGATTTCCTTTTTTTTATCCTAAGAATATGTTTCTGTAAATCACAATGTCCTCAGGTCAAATATGAAGAAGTCTGTAATTTTTTTTTGGCATGAAAGTATACTCAAAATATCAGACAGAGCAAGAATAAAATTTGAGGTCCTAGATATTAATCCCTTCATTCCAGCATAATTCTTCATCTACCTCCTAAAACTTCTCTTAGATCAAAAGATGATGAAGTCCTTTGATGTGAGCAGTTTCAGGCTCTGCACATTCTCCTGTTCTCCCTTTCTTGTATTGACCAAGCTTCTCTGACTTGTTCTTTCTTTCCCCAGTTTCCTGCAATCTCTTCATTTTCCTATCAGAGGCCACTTCTTGCCAATATTCCTACTAATAAATTTATCTCCTTATCTTTACCTATTCTTACTTCAAGAGTACAATCATAGAATTATAGAATGGTTTGGGTTGGAAGAGACCTTAAAGATCACCTAGTTCCAACCCCCCTGCCATGGGCAGGGGTAGCTGTCACTAGACCAGGTTGCTTAAAACCCCATCCTACCTGACCTTGAACACTTCCAGGGAGCCCTTTCAGCCTGTTTTCATAGGAGAGGTGCTCCAGCCCTCTGATTATCTTTGTGGCCCTCCTTTGGACTTGCTCTGACGGGACCATGTCCTTCTTGTGCGGGGGGCCCCAGAGCTGGACACAGTACTCCAGGAGCAGAGTTGCGGGGGGAGAATCACCTCTCTCGACCTGCTGGCCATGCCTCTTTGGATGCAGCCCAGGGTATGGTTGGCTTTCTGGGCTGCAAGTGAACATTGAAGTGTCATGTTGAGCTTCTCATCAACCAACATCCCCAAGTTCTTCTCCTCAGGGCAGGGCTGCTCTCAATCTATTCTCTGCCCAGCCTGTATTTGTGTTTGGGATTGCCCCAGCCCACGTGCAGGATCTTGCACTTGGCTTTGTTTAACCTCATGAGGGCCATGGGCCCAATGAATTAATCTATTCATTCTTATGATTTTTCCCCTCAATATCTGACTCACTAATGCATTTCCTTTGTTGCTTTCCTTTCTCCTCATTCTTTTCATGGTAATTGCTCTAGCTTTTATTCTTCCGAACGGTTTTTTCTTTTTTTTTGTCCATCTCCTATTGCTTGCTCTGTCTATTATTCTCATGAATATAAGAATATCTATACTAAATTATGATAAAGATCCACTTACATTAGTGCTTAACAGAGGACAGATCAAATATATAGTGTCTGATACTGTCTCAAATTGAATAAATCTTAACCTCAAAGATTTGAGGTGGGATGAGTTTCTGTAAACCAGAAGCTGTGTCCCTTTTCAGAATTGATGAAAGATTGTCCAAAATTAAATAGTTTTTGGGTTTTCGTTTGTTTTGGTTTGTTTTGTTGGGGGCAGAATGCTTTGTGAATACAATATTCTCTAATTTTTCAGCCAGTCTTGGCACTCAGTATTATAAACACATAAGTGTGTCATGTTAAATTAAAAATACTTTAACAAATTTTCACCCACATATTAATGCTATTATATTATCTTCTCAAATCTATTTGACATCCCATTTCTATTTAAAAAAAAGTGAAAAATCCTTAGAATGGATTCAAGAAAAGGGAAGGTAGAAAATTTGATGTATTTTCTGTGCAACTGTTTAGATATAATCACTTAAATCTGCCAAGTGGTTTGAAATGCAAGTCCCTGAATATGAAAAGTTGTTTTTCCCTTTGCTGTTCAATAGAAATGCTGTTTTGCAAGGTTCTTCTCAAAGCCTTTCAGGGTACATTAATTTATAATTTCGGCAAGCATCTTTCAAAAGCTGAGGTTAAATTAAAACACGCACACTACAAGCTGAAAAAAACAAGTAATAAAAAAAAATTATAGTCCAGAAACTTGGCCTGCTATCACTCCACTCAGGAAGTTATGAAGTCTTCCTGAATTTCTGGCTGAAATGAATTTTTAGCTGAATTTTTAGCTGACTTTTAAAGTGTTCTTTAGGTAGAAGTTTTCGGACTTGTATCATAGCAACTATTAATAAACTTTGCAAACTTAGTAAAGTCAACCAAATAGCTGTGAATACACCTACTGAATTGCCAAATGGTACTGCTGAAATGCTCGTGTTTGTGGTCTTCAAATGTGAGTACAGTTAATTTTTGAAAAATTAAATAAAATCAGCAACAATTAATCTTTGCTCTAAACAGATCCAGAGCCCTAATTTGTCAATCAAATTTCAAACTCCGATGCCCTTTAGGCATCTGAATTTTGCTTTTCACAAACTTAGTCACTGGAATGAAGACATGCACAAATCTTAAAATAACAATAACACTTTAAAAGCACCCAAGGGGCATAAGCAGATGAATGAATCTCTGAAAGACAAGCTTCAGTGTGAGCTTCTTTCACTTAAGCTCTGTGATAAATGTTAGGAGTCTTAGTTCTTGGTTATTACCTGGACTTAAGTTATCTGGGAGCATTTCTCATTTACCATCAGGTAGGAGCGTGTACACAGAAATGTCAGCAGCTGGCATGAGTTAATGTTCATACTACTGTACCTGAGGGTAACTTGTTAGTCTACCTATTCCTTAATCATATCAGAAAAATGTACTTGAGTTCCTCAAGACACTGAACCAAGGCTATCTTTCAATACTCCTCCCAGTTTTGTACTTTAGCGTTACATACCAAACTGCTGATGACACAGCATTTAAAAAAATGGAAAAGATAATTACTCCTTTTCATCAAGACCATTCAGATTCAACACTCTTTTCCTCAGCACCTTTTAAGTCTGTTTGAGAAAGGCTGCCAGAGACATCCCAGGATGCTACAGTAACACTGTGACTGAAGATACGGACTACACAATCATGTAATTCTTTACATATTGTCATCTACAAGAGTAGTTAGATGAGCTCATCTCGAGCTGGTAGCTGTAGAGGTTCATGAGTCCTTTTAGGAATATGAGTTGGTGATAAGGTAACATTATATACATAGGTATGCCCGTGACTACATTGGCAAACACACATGCAGAGTTACAGAAACAAGTAACATAGCACAGTGCTGGTTTTGCTCAACAGGATGGTGATGGATGCATAGACGACCTTCTTTCCTGCATAAGTTGGCATAAAATTCAAAGCATCTCAGAATTTTCTCTGCCGGTGTGGAGATTGTTTTCTCAAGCTTATTTTTCACCCAGTTTTGGCTCTCACTGACAAGGAGGAGAGTTGGCTACCTATAGCCCTTGCCCAGACCCTTGCTCAAGTAGGGATATTTACAGCATTTCAGGCAAAGCATGTTCTTTCAGCACATTTACAATGTCAACAGAGGTAGGAAGGGAAAAGCAAAATCAATTTTGTTTGTTGTTAGGTGGAAGTTAGTCAAATTTACTTGCAGAAGTTTTCTGCTCCCAAAAGCAACAGCATTTCTTACTCCGGTGTAAACAATTCCTACCTTACAAGAATGTTTTGTGCCTCTGAAGGCAAAGTGAGCTGCACAAGGCTCAGATGTAAAGACCTGACAGCAGAAACAGTACTCACTGCCCTCGTTGAAGAACTGGGCATCCACCCAATTAAGCCGAGGTAAACAAAGCAATTTCAAACTCCTCTCTGCTCAAAAGGCAGAAAAGGAACATAAATTACATAACTATAATATTAAGATGTTAAAATCATGAATAATCTGAATGAAACTCAGAAGACTGGCCACAATGTATTATTTTGGCTTTTAAATAAAACTGCACATCAACCTACAGAAATAGAAGCTTAATTTGCTCCCTTTTCAAACACACCTGGATGAACAAATATTCTCAAACACCTAGATATTCTCCAATGTGTTCTTCTCCCCATTTTTCATGTAATGTTACATATTTTCAAGTCTTAGTCATTGTTGGTAGTATTTTTTTAGATATTCCCTTTAAGAAAAATAACTGAAAGATAGTGAACCTTATTTCGAATCTTAGGTATTACTTGGGTATTTTTAAGTAACTATTATCCTTTTATATAGAAGTAAGTCCAAGAAAAAGAGCTGAGGAGGAAATTGCATACTATTTCTACTCTAGCCCAAAGCAATGAGCTATGCCGTTGCATAAATCTTTATCTAGGCTGAAAGGGTAGTATTAACCAATAACAGAAAATAAATTTGATGTCCCTCACCTTAATCCCTTTGTGCACAGTAGCTTATTCTCAGCCAAATGTGTCAATTTATAGCACGTAGGGTCAGTTGCTCTTGGTGCCAGCAGTCTGCTTGCGGTTGGAGAGCTGGAAGCACGTCAGGGAGCGGCTCTGCCAGCCCAGCCCGGCCCATTGCCACCCCCAAGCTGGTGACAAGCATTTCTAAAACCTGAGGGTGGCTTCAGTTTACCCCCACCACGAAATGTGAGCATCACAAAAGGGAGCCCACATGTATCTCCCTGTTTCGTAAGTCAAAGGGAAAGGAGGAGAAGTGGAAGAATTAGCATTGCTCCAAATGCTCGGATTTTTTTAAGGCTTAAAGGATCATTGAAGTGTGGGGTTTTTGTGTGCTTGCTTTCTTTTTGAAATGGGACTTCTAAGGTATTTGTTTATGTAATTCCAGCTCCATTCTCTGTTATAGTGTTTTCCCCATGTGTTAAGAAAAAGAATCTGTTCGGCTTATAACCAAATCATTGCACTTGTCTGGGAATACTTTTGCTGCCTAAGGGCAGCTTTGTTAATTACCTGCAGTTCAAAAATCCTTCCAATATATGTGCTGATCTCTAACACTGAATTAAACAGCAGTACTGCCCTTTAAAGAATGTTCACTATTTCAACAGTACAATTGTGCAGATGACTATATACACTTTTCAATAAAATTCTTCCTCTGTTGGCAGCAAAAACCTTTTCTTACACTTAAACTCTATTTGTTTTATTGCTTGTTAGCTTAGTTTATAGAAGCTTGTATGGCATTTTTATTGCCTCACAGTTTTATTGTATTTTTTTAATTGTGATATAATGTGCCAAAACCCTTGGCAAGGAGGAACTATATTATAGTTTTATAATGCAGTTTTTTGAGGAGTGAAGTCTATGAGGAAAGAAAGTCTATGCCCCAAGGTAAAAACTGGTGACCAATTTGGCCCAGTAACGTAAGACTGAAGGATCTGAGCTCAACATTTCCATCCCAACTTCTCTTTTGTCTTTTGAATTGGGAGAATCTACAATTAAAGTTTTATTTTTATATACAACAATCCCCTGAAGTGTACATTGAAAAGAGTCTTTTTTACTTATGAATCAGAAATCGTTCTCATACACAGAGAGCTGTAGCAATAGGCAGAAAGGCCTTGCAGTATCTTTTGTAATTGCTGCAGATAGCTCAGATATACTTTTCTGATTTTCCATGCTACACTTTTGAAGTCAGCAGACACCATACAGAAAGGCTGTGACTGAGAGCTAGATAAAAACTTGCATTTCTGGAGTAATAATAGTCTGCCTCTATAAATGAAGTAAAGGAATAGATTCAAATCCAGGGATTACACTGAATTAATTATAAACTCATTCTTTCATCTTCTAATGCTGATTAACTTCAACAAAACTATTCTTGGATCTCTATCAGTGGATAGAGATCTGCAGTTGTGTAACAGTACAATTTTCCCCAAACCACTTCCACATCATGTGCTCATTTTGCCATGTTCATAAAGGTAATGAAGCAGGATACACGCTGACCAGTAGAGGAAAGAATTTACTTTTATTTTATAGGTTTGGGGTGTTTTTTACTTAACTATCTGAAAGATTTGGTGTTTAGCCTCAGTAAATGGTGAATCTGATAAGTCTGTACCTCTCCTTCTGTGCCAGGAAGCTTCAGATTCAATGACGAAGAGTCAGAAAAAGTAAGTTAAAACTCATTGCCAAGGAATAATATTCCAAAGTTTTATTTCTGTTAATGTTCTTGGGTTTGTTTTCCTTCCTCCGCCCCCCTTTTTTTTTTTTCCCCAATGGAAATTATTTCTTGTCCAAAGCTGGACATTTGATAAACTAATATTTGCTGGATAAAATAATGCTGTTATTATTTTGACTGTGTTATTCTCTGTTCTTTTTTCCAGCCTATCTCCTCTTCTCTATTTTAATTTTGTTTCATACTATGACTCCTCTTGTTCTGAAGATAGTAAGGTATTGGGGAAGAAACTTTTTCTGTAAAACTTTGTTACTTCATTATTGGAGTCTCCAAGGAATAGTAATGCAGAAATTATTAAACAATACAGTATATTAATCAATATAAATGACAATATGATTTCCAGATGAACTTTTCCCATTTTGAACTGGAAGTTGAAATAAAATCTGACTTTGCAGGTTTTCTTTCAATGCTCCTGTAGGTGTTCATCTTCAGTCTAACAGTTCATCATCTTATCCCCTGCATTGAGCATCTCAGTGAAAACCTGAGCTTTGAACAGTAACATCTCCACCAGTGACCATCGCAGCACGTCAGAGACTTTTAAATAGTCTTGAAACTTTCATACTGTTATATTGATGCTTGAATGGAGTCATGTAGGAAAACATCTGAATGTTATTGTGCTTTTCAGCATATAGGCTGTCTGTTGTGTTATGCCATCACTGCTGTACCATGACCTTTTGCTTTATATATCCAAAAAAAAAAAAAAATCTGTTCTGGAAAAAACAAACAAACAAACCAACAAACAACTTATTGGGAATGTGAAGGGCAATTAAGAAAATTAAGAATAGCTACAGAGGCCAAGTCATAAGTGACATGTTTTACAACTGAACTTGTCTTTGAGGCTACCTGTCACATGCACAGGGTGCTCCTAGCACTCACTGCCACTCACCACACAGCGTCCTAACTGAGAAGAGAAAATGTCATCAAATGCTCAACATGCAGTGTCTATAAAGTTTTGCAAATATATTCTTATATCCATAGATATGGGTGTCCCAGTGAACACATTTGTTGTTCTTATTGTTTAGACTCACTTTACACCACATCTTGCTTAAGTAACTTGTGCCTTTTCCTAATCAACTGTCAACGGAAAATTCATGATTTCCTTAGGGTATGTTGTAATTCAGCCTTCATCATCCAGGACAGATTTGGCACAGCTATTTTTAGAAGAAATAAAAGTCACTTGATTCCTGCTATTTTGGAAGTGCAACAGTCATCAGCAGACAGAAACCCTTATTTTTCATCCAGAAGATAAAAGTAGGTCAAGCAGCCTTTTTTTCATGCAGGCAACATTCAGTAGTTCAGCCTGGGGTGAGAGTTTGGCTGACACTTGCCTCTCTCAAGGCTTTAAGCAAAAGCCAGCAGAGTTTTGTTGACACTGTTTTTCTCACAGTCCTGTAATGCCTCCTCATTAATTAATGCCCTTGTTCTTCCTGCAGCAAAATGCATAAACTAGAAAAGCTGTCTTCATCTGAGCTGTGTTGCTGACATATCTATTTCTATGATAATGTTCCAAAGGATTTGCATGCTCAAGGTACCTAATGGTTTGGCATTTCATTCCAGGCTGCCTCACAGCTAAACAAATTGCTCAAGTTTTGTCACTGAGGTCAGGGTCAGTGTACTACCAATCTGCTTGCTGATCATTTAAAGGGCTGTGCTGCATCTGACTCCTCAGACAGATGCTTTTGGCCAGGCAGCTTTAGAAGACCTCCACTCATGCATTCAGCTGCTGGTAGGGCTGCACTCCAAAGCATCCAGCAGCAGAGGCTTTTTCCTCTCCTAGAATGCTTTTTGTCCAGCTGCTGAAAAAAAATTTTGTAGGCTATTGTGTGTTTCCCGGTGCTGGTAAACCCAGAAAATATTTATCACTTTCTAGCTATTTGGTTTTCATTTTACTGTTTTTCTTGTAGATTGTTTTTGAGGTAGCAGTTAAAAGTCTAGCAATTTAGCTTATTCTTCTGTGGAAAAATTTGGAAACTGTTAAATTTTGCCCAAAATAAATTTATTCTAGAGGCAATCTGGTTTTATTTAAAAAGCCCAATTGTGGTGGATATGTTAGGAAATTCTGCTCAGTTGTCAAGATGTCAATCTCACATCACAAATGTGAGATCACAGTTTTGCAGCATCCAGAATAAACAACCAGTTCAGGCTAATGAGTTCCAAACCAAACTAATACTGAACTTTAACGCTGTAACTTTTTTTGGAAGAGTGAGATATAATAGGGACTGGATGGATTGTATTACATTGCCAATATTGTATACTGTAATCCGTAGCTACTGAAAGCACTCCCATATGACATTGTATTATAAATAAACCAGAAACAGTTTTTTGTTTGAAATTTTCCTTTGAAAAAGAGGAAAGAAAAAGCAGTGCAAGAGATCTGTCCCCCCCTATTACATTTATTTGTATGTAACAAAATATCCTAAGGAATAAACATTGTTTGTTTTTTTTTTTTCTTGCTTATTTGATACAAAAAGCAATTAAAAAAATCCAACATCCATTTACTGTTGGGTTATTTCCAGTCTTCTGTGATGTTATTGGAAGTGGGGAAGTGTAAAATGGAAGCTTCCGTACTAGCAACTTTACCACTTGACATAGAAATAAAAGCCTTTTACAGGGAATCCATTTGTATTCACCCTGGATTTCAAAATTATTTCCATCCACTGACAGCTTTGGAATCTGTGTACTTGTAAATGCAAGATGTGCAGATGTGAGGCGAGCCTGCCAAGAGTCTGGAAAGCAGCAGAAGCTGGTGTTGTCTGGTTTGATCAGGAAGGGGTTGACAGTCAGACAGTGAAAAGATCCATTTTGTGTGACAAGAAATATTTCCATATATAGAGCATTGATATGCACAATCCTTATTCTTTTTGAAACTTGAACGCAAGTGTGTCCATGAGGATTTGTCTGCGTATTTAGAATGGAAAGAGACACTGTGGCCTGGATGATCAGCAATAAGGATGTCAAGGGAGCTGGAATAATAAATACATTGATGTTGGAATTATTGCTTTGTTTCTTCATTCATATATCACTTGGTATAAATACAGTAACTTTTTAACTATGGAAAGCAGGGAACTAATCTGTACTGTTTGGAAAGCATTTAGCATAGTGGGGAGACATTGCTTCAGTTCAGCTTTAGGGATAAACTGGAGCCATTATTTTTGTACTTGGTTCAGTTCAAATACATATGTACAGGAAATACTTGCCAATAAGTCATTCAGCATACATTTGTTAAAGAGGAAATCTGAAAATAAATATGATACTTAGGATACTTAATGACTATTTTTTTTTTTTTTTTTTTTTAAATTTATTTTTCCTATATTCTTACAGGTAGGGACATGATTTAGAAATGTTCAAAGAATTCTTATTTTCATTAGCTCTTTTCTTACCAAATTTTCTGTAGCTCTACCTGCAATGCAAATGGAGCTACCTATAAAATGAGTGAGTTTAAAAATTTGCCTGTTGATTTTTTTTATTCTCAATGACACTTAGCATACAGTTAAATGACAAAATACTGAGAATATAATGAGAACAATATGGTCTATTGCCATACTACCTGAAGTAACTTAGCTATGCGCAGTGATTCTCATTAGCCAGTAAAGGCAGGCAGCATTGCCATTGTTCTGCAAAATATCTGATTAGACCCAGGTACAGCAGGAAGCTGTGTAGCTGGTATCGCACAGTGTTCCTTCTGCAGATCTCAGCTACTGAGCTTGACAGGCAGAGCCTGTCCCTAGAAGAATGGCAAGTGGAAACTCTGAGGAAGGCAAAGGCTGGAAGCAGGTGCCTCCTGGCATCAAGAGGAAGGCTTCTGCTACATCTGAATGTTTGCAGCTACAGAACAGCTTCACTGCTTTCAAAGTTGAGGAGAGATGGATGTGCTTGCAAGCAGAGCATCTGGGTCAACTGGCCCTTAGCCATGAAGGAGCACCAGGAGGAAGCGGCGACTGATAGTAGTGGGTGACTCCCAGCTGCAGGGGACAGAGGCACCCAACCTGATCTGCCATACAGAGAAGCCCACTGCTTCCCACGGGCTCAGATCCAGGATGCTGTGGAGTGACTGACAAAGCTTGGCCAGCCCTTTGAGTATTACTGCCTGATATTGTTCCATGTGGGCACCAATGATACTCTCAGGGGCAACCTGGAAGGTATCAATCTTCACTACAGAGCTTTGGGGCATGGGGGCTCAGGTGATATTCACCATGATCCTGCCATTGAGGGGAGGGGACTGAGACTGCATGTCAACAATTGTTGGCACATGTGGGTTTTGTTTCTATGACGCTGGGTCCCTGTTTGAGGATCTATGTCTTTCTGGGGAGAGGTGGGATCCACTTCACTAGACAGGCAGTGTCTCACTGGGCAAAAGTATCTTTCCCAATAGGATGCCTGACTAGGTAAGAAGGCTTTTAAACTAGGAATGGTGTGAGAGGGAGCAAGCAAGCAGCAGCTCTGTGTGGGAGTGATGGTCAGGGTTAACAAGAAGGAGGACTGTCATGTGACTGAAAGGTAACACAAAACCAAATAAACTCAACAAGACTTAAGTGAGGTCACCTTAAACATTTGCAAGTAAGAAAGGAGGTGCCAAGAAGGCACCATTGTGGGGAAACCCCCAGACTCTTTTTAGGAAATCAGCATGCTGGAGTGCCCCTATAAAGTGCCTGAACACTAACACATGCAGCATGGGGAGTAAGCAGGAAGAATTAGAGGTCTGTGTGCAGTTGCATTGCTATGATCCTGTTGGGATCATGAATGGCTCACAAGACTGAGGTGCTGCAACTGAGGTGTACACGCTCTTTAGGAAGGACAGGTGAGGAAGAAAAAGAGATGGAGTTGCCCTTTATGTGAGAGAGTGGCTGAAATGACTGGAACTCTTGGGTGGGGATTAAAGACCAGATCAATATGGGGTGACGTTGTAGTCGATATCTACTATAGGCCACCTGACCAAGAGGAAAAATTAGATGTGACCTTTTACAGACAGAAGTAGCCTCACATTCACAGGCCCTGGTCCTTGTGGGGGACTTTCACCACCCCAATATCTGCTGGAGGAACAATACTGCAGGGAATAAACACTCCAGGAAGTTCCTGGAGACAGGAAGGTGAGGGAGCAACTAATCCTGGAAACCATTTCCAAACACAGGAAGGACAAGCAAGTCACTGTGAAAAGTCAACATGGATTCACCAAGACAAAGTCCAATGAGATGACTGGCTTGGTAGATGAGGGGAGAGCAGTGGATATTGTCTACCTAAAGTTCAGCAAGGCTCTCAACACTGTGTCTTCTCCTTGAAGAGAAGCTGGTGAAGTATGGGATGGATGAGCAGACAATGAGGTGGATTGAAAACTGGCTGAATGCCTGAGCCCAGAGGGTTGTGATCAGAGGTAAGAAGGCTAGCTGGAGGCGAGTAACTAGCAGTGTAGCCCAGGGGTCAATACTGAGTCCAATCCTATTCAACATCTTCACTAATGAGCTGGATGGTGGGTCAGAGTGTACCCTCAACAAGTTTGCTGATGATACAAAAAGGGGAGGAATGCCTGATATGCTGGAGGGTGGTGCTGGCATCCAGAAAGACCTCAACAAGATGGAGAAATGGGCTGATAGGAACCTCATGAAGTTCAACAAGGAGAGATGCAAAGTCCTGTACCTGAGGAGAAACAACCCCCTACACCAGTACATGCTGGGGACCAACCAGCTGGTAAGCAGCTTGGTAGAAAGGCATATGGGAATCCTGGCTCCCAGGGGTCCAAGTTGAACATGAGCCAGCGAAGTGCTCTTGTAGCAAAGGTGGTTAATGGTATCTTGCACTGCATATAGGAGAACTGTGTCCAGTTCTGGGCTCCCCAGTACAAGAAAGATGGACTTACTGAAGAGAGTCCAACAAAGGGCCATGAAGGTGATCAAGGGACTGGAGTCTCTCTCCTAGGTAAACCTGAGAGCTAGGGCTATTTAGCCTAGAGAAGGCTCAGGGGGGATCTCATCAATGCGTACAAATATCTGATGTGAGGTTGTAAAGACGACAGAGCCATCTCTTTTCAGTGGTACACACAGACAGGACCAGTGGCAATGGGCACAAACTGAAGCAAAGGAAATTCCATCTGAACACGAAACACTTTTTCACTGTGAGGGTGTCCAAGCACTGGCACAGGTTGCCCAGAGAGGCTGTGGAGTCTCTGTCCTTGGAGATACTGAAAAGCCATCTGGACAAGGTCCCAGGCAACCTGCTCTAGGTGGCCCTGCTTGAGCAGAGGAGTTGGACCACGTGACCTCCAGAGGTCCCTTTCAACCTCAACCATTCTGTTACGGGTTGCAGCGTTGCATGCTGGTGAGGCTGAAACTAAAATGTTTGACTGAATAATAACAAGTAACATATTCTCCTTTCAGTAAAACCCTCATGGTAGTTTTTGCAAAGTTTAACTAATAATGCAGCTTATTTTTCATGCAATTTGACACAAGCTTTCTTTCTTTGTGTCCTAGGTTATTGCAGTTTGTGCTATTGAATCATCACTACTTTTGAACTAGAGATGACTGTTTCAGTAAAGGCTTAGGTGTAAATATCAGTGGCTTCAGAATGGTTGAGCCTTGATGAAAACCAGAGTGACATAAATTTTTCTCACAACTCATGTATCATATAACATGATATTATAAAGGCCCACGTTGTACTACCAATCTCTATCCATTTTTCCAGGTATTTGTAATTTTTTTAATTCATTATTTCCTTAATATGTCTCAATACCAATTTCAGTTTGCAGAAAATGAATAGAAACATTGACGTACATTCCTTGTGTATAAAAAATAATGAAAAACTTATAGTGTGCTGAAGAAGAATGTGTGTGTATATAATTTTTAGACTTTGATGGGTTTATATCAGCAGCGCATTCTTACAGTAAGGCCATCATACAGCTATAATATACCATAACACTGATTGGAACACTGTTTTTTATAACACTCTTGTGAAGATTAACTATATGTAATATGTAAGATTTTTAAACAAAGGAATATATAGTATAATCATTTAAATAATTGCTTTCTTTGGTATTTTTAGGATGTGTATACTTACAAAATACAGCAAATAAATATATTTATTTTTTTCTATAAAAGTGACATTAAATAATACATGTAACATTGATAATATAACTGTACAGCTGAATAAACATTTTGGTATGAAAACACTCCTGTATTCTGTTTAATATCTAGGTGGAGATTAATGAAAATGTCCAGGTTTTGCCTGCAGTGATTAGAAGGGTGGACTTAATGCCGATTTACATCAGTAGACAGATGTTCAGATAGTTCTTGATGATGTCATCTAAAAGTACACTTGTACAGGAAAGACATTTCACTATAT
>JMFS01136131.1:0-20389 GCA_000699545.1 Podiceps cristatus | reverse complement strand
TTCTATGATTCTATGATATTCATTTGATTTCCGAAAAATGTTTAACAAATGCAAATGTTGTCCCTTAATCCTGTTTAACAAATGTAAATGTTGTTTACGCCCTTAATCCCTTAACTTTGGTTTATCCATCACAAAAGACAGGACATGGCTTCTTATCACACAGAGTAACTCCCCTATTCATTCACAAAAGACAGGACATGTTATCTTATCAGACAGAGTAACTCCCAAACAGGAGGTGTTATCACAGGGAATGTGTTACAAGCACAGGAACTCTGTGTTTTATGTCCTTGGCTCCTTTAGGTAAATCAACTTATGGAGGCATGGAGACAATCCATTAATCCTCTGACAGATTCCAAACCACTGATGTTAAACACTTGTTGTAATTCTGTGTCTACTGGGCCTAGGTCAGTTCATGCATCAGTCTAAAAAGAACTTCAATAACGTGTGCACACGAAAGTAATGGCTTTGCAGAGTTTTGCCTTGTCTGCAGGAGAGGAGCCACATGAGTGCAGGAACTTACGGGCTGAAGGACAGACCACGGTCCCTGCAGTAGTCGTAGCCCCCTCGGCCAGCGCAGCTTGGCTGAGGTTACCGCAGAGGAACGCCGGGCAAAGGGCTGAAAACATCCAGGAAAAGACAGAAACTGTTCACAGTTGACCCCTGTGTCCAGTTCTGGGGTCTCCGACACAAGAAACACGTGGACCTGTTGGGCAGGTCCAGAGGAGGCCACCAAAACTGTCAGAGGGCTGAAACACCTCTGCTATGAAGACAGGCTGAGACAGGTGAGGTTCTTCAGCCTGGAGAAGGCTCTGGGAGACCTTATTGCAGCCTTTCAGTGCTTCAAGGGGGCCCGTAAGAAAGGTGGGAACAAACTTTACCAAGGCCCATAGTGACAGGACAAAGGGCAACAGTTTTAAACTGAAAGAGGGTGGATTCAGAACAGATAGAAAGAAGAAGTTTTTTACAATGAGGGTGGTGAGGCACTGGCACAGGCTGCATGGAGAAGCTGTGGATGCCCCATCCCTGGAAGTGTTCAAGGCCAGACTGAACGGGGCTCTGAGCAACCTGACCTACTGAAAGATGACCCTGCCCACAGCAGGGGGTTGGACTAGATGGTCTTTAATGATTGCTATGATTCTGTGATTCTACCTCATGAAAGAACACACAGATGGCAGAGCAAAGTGTAAGAGATTCACCATAAAAGCCTGTTCAGGAAACACAAGGACAAGGATGAGGCTGGTTATGTTGAAGCCCCATGGGGTCAGAGAAAGTGCAGAGTTTTGACCCAGCTACCTGTGTGTACAGCCCAATACGGGCTCTATTAGTCAAATCTTAAACTCTTTACCAAAATTTTCACATAAAGACAGGCTCTAGGTTGTTTGTTTGGTGGGTTGTTTTTTTTTTGGTTTTTTTTTTTTGGGGGGGGGGAGTTTTTATTTGTCTTTGTGAGTCGTTTGTTTGGTTTTTTGTGTGTTTTGTTTTGTTTTTTAAGAAATCTGCCCTAGCCCAGGAATTACAGAGGGACAGTAGAAGATGTCTTTTATGCTTTCCTCTCAAAAAAAAAAAAAAAAAAAAAAAGACAACCATTCACCAAAACCCACAAAAATTCACCTTTTTAAAATCAGATCATTGATTAGACCATCTTTGTGAAGGATGGACGAGGGCAGAACAGAACAGACAACAAGTCAAAGACTTCAATCAGTGGAAGGCTGGACCCTTTGGTCTAATAGGGAAAAACACCCTAGAAGCTGTCCTGGAGGGCATCTGCGTTGGCACAGACCAGCTAACATGTCTCCATTGGATTTCTCCTGTGTCCAGCAGAAGAGGTAGCTGCAGTAATTTATATTGTCTGTGTTGTGTGTTGAGCCCCTTCTCCCAGCCCTACTAGCAACTCAAGAGGCAGTCATGTATGCTGAGGAAACTCCCAACAGCACGGCTGTTTCAAAACTATTTGGATAAGCTTGCTGGAAGTCAAGGCTGTAAGAAAGCAGGTGGCAGCAAGGAACTGAGTCAGCTTACAGAGTGAAATTTCATCTTTCTTTACCAACACGTGCATGATCCAAACCCTGCTGCTCACAAAATAGTTCAGAAAAGAAATGCTTGCTTTTTGTCAAGGCTAATTCAGAGAAATGTTTTGACCCAGGTTTCTTTGGTGGGATATTTTGTTTGGTTTGGAGCTTTTAAGTTACCTTCAGGTTGCTAACAGGCTACTCTAAACAGCCCCAATAAAGGATGTAGGTACATAGTTGTCACATAGATTGCACTGGAGACCTCATCCGTGCCTGATCCTGTGCTCCTCACCCATGGGGCAGAACTCTTCCTACTTGCAATGAAACAAAGAGCAAGACAGAATCGGAGTAGTAATTTATGTCGCTCTCTTTAAAAAAAAAGAATTAACCTTTGAACCAGTCATCTTTCACTGATGTGCAGCATATGTAGTAGAAACCATTGCAGTATGATGCCAGCTGAATAAACAATAATAAAACATAGAATTTGCTAATCATAGTTCTGGTTTTGGATAGAAGATACACCCAATTGCCTCTCCCTCACTGTTGATGAATAAAGATAAATATCCTGTTGATACATATATATATGTAAAGATTGTTTACTCATTAATTTTGTATCCATTAATGAAAGAGAAGTTGGCAGCATTTACAGAGAATTTTGCAGGCCCCGGTATCTCTGCAAAACTGTCCTTGAGATGTATTTTTTGATATCTAAAACTAGATTGCAGAACAATCACTACTTAGTTCAGCACTATTAGAAATCAAAGCAGTCTCATCACCAGTGATACTAAATAATATCTGACCTAGTTTGCAACGCATAAGCCAAATTTTAACACTACAGGACAAAATTTATTTGCAGATAAGCCTAAATGCTCAAGGGAACAGTTTAAATAGTGTTGATCATTACTTTGCTAGCATACATTCATTTATTAACCTCACTGAAAGACAGCCAAGTCTTGTACTTAAAATGGGGATTGGGACAGCCTATAGCTGAAAGCTTAGAAACACCATATAGCCACGGGCAAATCACTTGGCCTTCTAGATGTCGATTTCCCAGCTAAAAAAAGGGCATAATATTTGCCACATGCATCTTCTAAAGCTATTCAGAAAATTAATTACTAATTTAATATTTGCAGATCACCCGATTATGTATCTTTTTTCCTTCTAAAGCATCTCTTTCATTTAAAAGTATATCCTGTCTTAGCAGCCTGTTCTTCATGAGACATCTGCTCTAGTCTCCTCTGAAGCAAGAACGCAAGCAGCTGAGTTTAGCTTCTGCCCGACAACAAACTGCTGTAGCAGATCCACAGCTGGTGTAGATGGTTGTAGCTCTCTTGATTTCAGTGAAGCTGTAGCAATGTGTATCAGCTGAGGATCTGCTTGTATGGTTCTGGGACTCAGCAGAGAGTGCAATCCAAAAATACTATAGTCAGTCTTACAGCCCAATTATAACAAAACAGGTGAATTCATTCAATATGTTTTTGTAGAAAACCCTGCAGACACGGGGAATCGATTATTTACTTTTGTGACACTAAAGAATAACATGCACCTGGTTTGCAGGAAATCATGTTGCATCATTGTAACAACATTGCAAAAATTCCTAGCAGTGGAAGATGGTTTTATTTTAAACCTAAACTGATTTCAGTCATTCACTTACACCTTCATCACGTATCTTGGTTTTGGATACGCCTTTCTGTAACTCAACTGTGATTATTTTCACCATTGGGTCCCACACTGGCAAGTCATTGGGATTTACTCACTGCCCTTTGCCTCCTCTTGCCCGAGTGTCCTGCTAAGCTGTCGGTAGAGATGTCCTAGGATCTTGATGAGGTGCTCATCGAGGTGCTTGGAATACGTGCCATTCCTCTACCTCTTCCCCAGCTGGTTTTACCTTCTGATGCTTCCACACCCAGATTCTGCTATTCAGCCTCCATGCATACGAATCTTAACATTTCTGTAACAATGCTTTGCATACTGAGAATGTGCAGAACGTGCGTGTTTTGGTATAGCTGTTATCCCTGTTTATTTATCTAGAATAGGTTATATTCAATAGATAAATAAAAAAGGAGCATACTGAAACAATCTCCATGATTCTTATCTGAGTTGGCACTCAAGAGGTTAAACAGATCTGGCTCTAGTGGTAGCTATAGCATTCCGTGCAAGATTTTTTTTAAATTTTTTTTTTTTCAAAGAAAAGAAAGCATAAAAAATAAACAATGAAAGATTTCCTAAACTTTTCTTAAAGAAAAATTGGACAAGGCTAGAACTGAGTTTCACAGTCCTGAAATTCTGAATTGTCCCTTCATTTGTGAATGAAAACTTTATTTCCCACTTGCTACAACAACATAAGCTATGTAACTCTTTTACCCTACTATTCTGAATGCATATTACTCCATTACTTATAGAAGGCACACTGTTTGGAGTACATATTGACATCTTAGTTTTAATGTTAACAAAAAAATCAGTATATGCTATAGTATATTGATATGGAAAACCAGACTTTGTTCAAATAAATTTAGATTCTCTTTAATTTTTAGGAATTACGAGATTTTCCCTTAAAATATTGTAGTGATGCCTCCGCAAACTGACAGTTGGCAATCCAATTGCATGAGTCACAGGGGCAGTCTGTGAGTTAATTGCCACACGTTATCATTAATGTTGTGTTGTCTTTTGTAAGGTGTTCTGCGCTTTAAACATGTGCTGTAAATGCAATGTGTTGCAGTGATTTCCCTGGTGTTATTTTTATCGAATTCTAGGCTAAAGAGGCACATAACACAGTATATAACTTGCTAATGTGTCAATTAATGCCACCTCAGGGCTGAAGTAAATTGCAAAGACTTTTAAAATGGTGAATACACATTTCATGCTAGTTTTAGGTTTTTCCCTTTTTCTCTTGTCCTATTTTCTGCCTTTTCTTTTTTTTTTTTTTTTTTTTCCTAAACAGCCCATCTTAAAGCCCTCTGGTGCATAACAATGAATTGCCTTGAGGGGAAATAGCCGTTTAATGAATCTTGGAAATATGTATTCTACACGTGCAAGCATCATATTTTATTGGATAAAGCACTACGTATGGGAAAAGCTCCACAAATTCTCCCTGTATGCTCAAAACAAGAAGCAACTTTTCTAAACTTTATTTGACCAGACTTATAAAAAGCTAGAGCATCATCTCAAAAAAGAGAATTTTTAAAAGAACATGATGAAATCTTACAGGCGACACATTTAGTTCCATGAAATATAAGAATAATTATATTTCAATACCTTGAAGATATAGTTGCGCCTAACTACAATCACTTCCATTAACTTTTTGGCTTTGTTTAGCATATACTTTGCTTTGTCTAGCAGCATATTTCAAGATAAATTTCATATCTGGCATAGTGTATTTAAAACTGATACACAAACCAGTTTATTTATTTGTTCATTTGTTGAGTAAAAACCCCACAAATTGCTGGCTCACTGCCCTTAATCTCTAGAATCCCTTAAGAATCTCTGCTTTGAAATTAGTTGCAGGCTCTATCAATTATATCTGTTTAAATGGACAAATTTAATTACTACAGAAGAGCAATTGATTTTTAAATTACCACTGATTGCACAGTGGGTATCTCAGTGGGAAGACAGGTACATGTAGGCTCTCAAATGGAATCAATGTATTAATTAATCTACAGATTGACGTACTCCATAGAAAGTTCCCCTTCTCTTCACCTTCTTCCTGTAGATTCATTTGTTTCAATTTAAAAGGAATTTCTGATGATCTAGAAGTGAAAAAATTCAAACGCAATAATGCTGTGAGTAATATGTAAGTTTTTGTTTCTGACTTGGCACGTTTGGTGCCATTTGCTAGCTTAGGTGGTCTCTGAGTGATAAAGCATTCCTTACAACACCGAAACATTAAACTGTGCAGTATCATGCCAAGGTATATTTATATATGCAGGAATGGAGCTGAAAATGACTCTTAAGTAAAATGGAAATCAATTCCTTTCATAGAACCAGTAAAATGACCATAAACAAGAACAGAGCTGGAGAAAACAAGCATCTCCTCAGTGCTGTGTCCAGTGCTGGGCTCCCCTGTACAAGAGAAGAGATGGACATACTGGAATGAGTCCAGCAAAGGGCCACTAAGCTGATTGAGGAGCATCTGTTATATGAGGAGAGGCTGAGAGAGCTGGGACTGTTTAGCCTCAGGAAGAGAAGGCTTAGCGGGGATCTTACCAATGTGTATAAATACATAATGGAGCCAGATTCGTCTCAGTGGTGGCCACTGAAAGGATAAGAGGCAAGAGGCACAGATTGAAATATAGGAAATTGCACCTAAAAATGAGAAAACCCCCCTTTGTTACGTTGACAATGGTAAAACACAATGGAAGAGGTTGTCCAGAGTTGTGGAGTCTCCATCCTTGGAGACATTCAGGACCTGGCTGAACCCGTCCCTCAGCCGCCTGCTTTAGCTGACCCTGCTTTGGCTAGAGGCTTGGACTAGATAATCTCCAGGGATGCCTTCCAGCCTCAGCCGTTCTGTGATTCCATGGATATTGTTAACAAGCTTAACGTGTAAGGGACTTTTGTAGTACTTCAGTTTTAAAACTGCATTCTAGTCCTGAAGTGTGCAGGTTCTTATCTTCAGAGGTAGTTGGTTTCTGAGGCCTGTGCACTCAAGGAAGCATAACATCTACCTACCTACTAATATTGCACTTTTAGAGTAAGACACCAAATTCAGCTATATTATTTTATCACTTCTTAAGCCTATGATTTCACTGAGAATCTTGATCTAAGTCTACAAAGGACTTGAATTTTCCTGCATTGGCAGAAGTAACTTTTTTAATTTTTTCAGCTTTTTATTTGTCATTTATTTTTCTGGAGTGGTTTTGTTAAAGGATTGAAGAGCACTGGAACTAGTCACAAGGGAGAAGAAAAGAATCATAGAATCATAGAATCATAGAATCATAGAATTGTCAAGGTTGGAAAAGATCCTTAAGATCATTGAGTCCAACCGTTAACCCATCACTGCCAAGTCCATCTATACCATGCCCTCAAGCACCGCATCTATCCATTCTTTAAATACCTTTAGGGATGGAGATTCAACCACTTCCCTGGGCAGCCTGTTCCAATGCCTGACCACCCTTTCGGTGAAGAAGTTTTTCCTATTATCTAACCTAAACCTCCCCTGGCGCAGCTTGAGGCCGTTTCCTCTCATTCTATCACTTCTTACTAGGGAGAAGAGACCGACCCCCACCTCGCTACAACCTCCTTTCAGGTAGTTGTAGAGAGCAATAAGGTCTCCCCTCAGCCTCCTCTTCTCCAGACTAAACACCCCCAGCTCCCTCAGCTGCTCCTCATAAGGCTTCTGCTCTAGACCCTTCACCAACTTTGTTGCCCTCCTCTGGACACGCTCCAGCACCTCGATGTCCTTCTTGTAGTGAGGGGTCCAAAACTGAACACAGTACTCGAGGTGCGGCCTCACCAGTGCCGAGTACAGGGGCACTATCACCTCCCTGGTCTTGCTGTCCAACTGTAGATTCCACAGAATCTACAGTTTGAGTGGATGGAGGCTTGAAAGACCAAAGGAGCTACCAATTAAACTGGTTTACATTTCTGTGAGACCACAACTTGAGTTAAGGAGAAATAAATGAGCTGGGAACACAATAGTCAAAGTAACTGATGGACAGACCGTTTCTGTGCTGCTCCCTGGGAAATAACTATCAATAATATTTGGAGACAGTTACTCCTGGATGTGGTAAACAATACTGAATGATTACTGAAGCAATTATAGCTGATTCTGATTTAGAATTGATTTACATTTGTTTTTGACAAGTGCTAACTGCAGTAAAGGACAGCAGGTCATAAAAACAACCTTCTTTTAAGTGATCGCATTTAGATTACATTGAGATTAACTGGAGGATTAATAGAAGTTGGTCTTTAGGTTTCTTGATTTCAAAAGGAAGGATGAACTTCAAGAAATTAGGAAAATTAATTAAATCAAAAAGTGGTCAGCAAGGAAAGCTAAACCTCAGTGATGGAAAGAGTAGTGGTGAAATAAGATTTGCCAAAAGTCAGATGTTATTAGTCTTAAAAAAATATATAGCAAAAGGTTCTTCACCCATGTAAATTTAAGAGAGTAGTAAGTGAGATCCCTGTGCACTGAAGATAAAGGAGCAATGGAGGATAAATTATCTGTGGTTTGAAATGCATTTGAATATTTTGCCTCAGTTTTCAATATGGATCACAAGATAGATGAAAGGAAACGGGGACTGAAAATCTGAAAACTTGTAAAGCTTGATATGTGTCGGTTAGGAAAGCTGCATGTTTATTTTTCCAGAAGTATAATGGAAGTAGTATATGAAACACATGACCACCCGTGACAGCAGGAAATTAGATTTGATGAGCCAAGAAATCCTTTCTATTCTTAAACTCCAGTGCTCCTGTATTGACTTGCACAAAAAATCCTGTCCATCAATACAATTAGTTTTTCAACACTGCAGAGAATCTTGACAAATCAAATTATCTTGATTTGTAATATAAATATTTTAATTTAGATTTGATCTTGCAATTTAGAAAGCATGGACACATCATTGTGTATAAATGCAGTGGGATGCAGATGGTATTATTTTCTATCCAGGCTAACTAATAATTAAGAGTTTCAGATTTCAAGATCAGGAGTTGAGTAACAATCTAGAGTCATTCTTGCAAGCACCTGTCCACAGCCAGATGTCTGCACATGTGTAGAGTCCTCTAATATTCAGTAGAGGTCTCTGCAGGTACAACAATCTTCATTGTAGAGCTACTCTGAAAATCAGGAACTAAGAGTCTCACGTAGAGTTCCAAGTAGCCTAATTATTTATGATAGATCAAGTAATACGTTGAAATTTAATAGATGTGCTTAATGACAGTTAAAGTCATATTGCAGGGAGAATGCTTTTATTAACTTGGAGAAAAATACAGATTTAGCTTCTAGGGATAGATTTTTACTTGTATAAGATCTGTAAGACTGGATATTAAGGTAAAAGATATTTTTTCATACAATCACAGAATCATAGAATGGTTTGGGTTGGAAGGGACCTTAAAGATCATCTAGTTCCACCCCTGCCATGGGCAGGGACACCTTCTGCTAGACCAGGTTGCTCAAAGCCCCATCCAACCTGGCCTTGAACACTGCCAGGGTTGTGGCATCCACAACATCGCTGGGCAACCTGTTCCAGTGAAGAATTTCTTCCTTAGATCTCATCTAAATCTACTTTCAGTTTAAACCCATTGCCCCATATCCTGTCACTACAGGCCCTTGTAAAAAGCCCCTCTTTGGCTTTCTTGTAGGCCCCCCTTAGGTACTGGAAGGCTGCTAGAAGGTGTCCCCACATCCTTCTCTTCGCCAGGCTGAACAACTCCAGCTCTCTCAGCCTGTCCCCATAGGAGAGGTGCTCAAGCCCTCGGATCATCTTTGTGGCCTCCTCTGGACTCACTCCAACAGGCCCATGTCCTTCTTGTGTTGGGAGCCCCAGAGCTGAACACAGCACTCCAGGTGGGATCTCACCAGAGTGGAGTAGAGGGGGAGAATCCCCTCCCTCGACCTGCTGGCCACGCTTCTTCTGATGCAGCCCAGAATACACTTGGCCTTCTGGGCTGTGAGTGTAAATTGCTGGGTCATGTTGAGCTTCTCAGCAACTACCAACTGCAAGTCTTTCTCAGGTCTACTCTCAACTCTCATTCTCCACCCAGCCTGTATTTGTGCTTGTGTTTGCCCCAACCTATGTGCAGGACCTTGCACTTGGTCTTGTTGAACTTCATGAAGTTTGCCCGGGCCCACCTCTCAAGCCTGTCAAGGTCCCTCTGGATGGCATCCCTTCCCTCCAGCGTGTTGACCGCACCACACAGCTCAGTGTCGTCAGCAAACTTGCTGAGGGTGCACTCCATCGCGCTGTCCATGTTGCCATCAGAGATGCTAAACAGCGCCGGTCCCAACACCGACCCCTGAGGAACGCCACTTGTCACTGCTCTCTGCTTGGACATCGAGCTGTTGACTGCAACTCTTTGAGTGTGAACATCCAACCAATTCCTTATCCACTGAGTGGTCCATCCATCAAATCCATGTCTCTCTAATTTAGAGGCAAGGATCTTGTGCTGGACTATGTCAAATACTTTGCACAAGTCCAGGTGTCACTTGCTCTTCCCTTATCTGCCAATGCTGTAACTCTGTCGTAGAAGGCCGCCAAATTTGTCAGACACAATTTGCCCTTAATGAAGCCTTGTTGGCTGTCACCAATCACGTCCTTATTTAAATATATATGCCTTAGCATAGTTTCCAGGAGGATCTGCTCCATGATCTTGCCAGGCATGCACCACTTTTTTTCCCTTCTTAAAAATGGGGGTTATGTTTCCCCTTTTCCAGTCAGTGGGAACTTCACCAGACTGCCATGACTCTCAAATATAATTAGCAACTTCAACTGCCAGTTCCCTCAGGACCCGTGGATGCATCTCATCAGATCCCATGGACTTGGGCACCTTCAGGTTCCTTAGATGGTCTTGAACCAGATCTTCTCTTACAGTGGGAGGTTCTTCATTCTCCCAGTCCCTGCTCTTGCCTTCTGTGACTTGGGCAGCATGGCCAGAGCACTTGCCGGTGAAGATTGAGGCAAAAAAGTCATCGAGTACCTCAGCCTTCGCCACATCCCAGGTAGACAGATCTGTTTCTTTCTGGAGCGGGCCCACATTCTTCCTTTTATCACCAATCTCTCATCTCACAGTGCTTCATGCTGCTGACTTCAACTTTAAATTACCTTTTGTTTAACAGAAGTAACAAAAATAGTTGGAAAAAGAATAATAAAATTTACAAATTTTACATGCTTCCAAGTCCTCCAGTTATCATATTATGGGTACTTATGTCAGCCTACACATTTTCTCGTGTGTCCTCTACTACTCCAGATTTTTCATGAGAGTGTAACACCTTTCCACTTACGTACCAGCCTGCAGCTGTCTACTGCCCTTTGCATTTGAGAGCTAGAAAATGCCGATTCTTCAGGTTCTATCTCTCCCTTCCACAGACTGCCTACCTTTTACCATATGTTATTGAAGTTGTTAGCTTTCTATTTGTAGTTTAAGTATTCTTGAAGCCCTTTAAGCAAAGGGATATAGCTCAGATGTCTAGTCAATCCTAAGAGCTCCATGTGATCCAGGATCCTCTTAAAGTCTGGAAAGAGTCACATTTCCTTCGTTGGCAATCTGAATTTCATCTGTTCACAAACCCTGTCTAACCTTGCCCTAGTGGGGATGTTGGGGTTTTTCTAGGACAAAGTCCAAACTACCTTGTTTGATTGACATCAGTCATCTGACATCACTGCACAGATCGATGGCATAAGCAAGCTGCCAGGCTTAGGCATGAAGTTCCAGGACCTGTCTTCACATAAAGTACATCCTTGAGTCAGCTATGAGAAGCAGCTTTCTTGATAGTAGTACTGAGTGGGTTGCCCAGAACTAACCCTGAAAGCTTTCCAGTAGTCAAGCAGTATGGATAAGTGACATGTCTGGCTGCAAAGCTGACACCGAGACTGCTTCTGCCCAGTAGCGCGATCACTGACATATAGGTATGTATGGGTTTTACACAGAAATTCTGGAAACCCTGATGCATTCCTTAGTTTGTAATTTCTTCTGCTTTCTCTCTTAGTTAGAAAGCAAATAATATTATGAGCAATTTCCTGTTCTCTTGTGGTCCAAGTTTGTTAACTTTCCATTCAAACTCTTGTTTCAGCAAGTCAAATGCTGAAGGTGCTGCACTCTTCAGAATCTGTCTTTGGTCTGGCAAAAACATGACACAATTTTGCCATTCTATGATGAATTCCAAGTTTACAGGAGACATTTGTTATAAAACCACCCTCTTTTCTATAGTAAAAACTTAATAACTTCAAAAAGATAATAAGACTTCATAACCTGCAGAAGTTCAGCCAATGAGCAGACTAAGAAGTAAACAATTCCAGCACCTAAAAGTCACCTGGCAGAGACCAATGCAATATATAGGAAGTTTAGAAACCAACACACCAGTCCAAAGAGAAGATTCCCTTTCTGGTTTTGAATGCTGACAACTGGAGTGGAAGGAAGATGGTTCCATGTATCCCATTACTTGCCTTAGAACATTTTGGGAACGCAGTGACCACAGACGGACAGAATCTCATATGTTTTACCCAGATTTATGAGTTAGAGGAAAGGCACTCACTCAGTAGTCGCAAACATCTTAATGTCAAGATGAATGAGTGATTAACTGAGAACACATTGCCATAGTTACCTGCTAATCAGCAATAGTCAGAGTCGGCCAATTCATAACAGTTTTACTGTTCTTCACCATGGTCCCGCACCATCCTGTGGTTTTGTCTGGATGGACCATAGGATTCCTCTCAGTCATGCTCAATGTTTGCTGAGCCATGTCTTCATTCATATCTTCAGAATCTTTCTTTTAATGTCACAGCACAACTTCAGATATTTTTTCAGCCTATTTATGTTGATCACAGTAAAGAATAACAGGTCTTCAATGTTTTCTCCATGCCACCTACTAGTATTTTGAAAATGGCACTGTTTAGGGGGGAAAAATGATGGAATGAAGCAAGAGAAGTTATAGGAACTATTTAGTTTCAATCCTGATCTGAAATTGTATGGTTTTCTGATAGGGATCCAACAGTGCACGATGTGCTAAATCCTTCAATACATGCAGTACACAGCAGAGTATAATGTATAACTGTGGCGTTCAGCCCCTTTTTTAAAACACCTTAGTGCAGTGTAATCACAACAAAGCAAAGGGAAGATGTTTAGATGTGCATGTATGGGCACAGCAGGGTGGGAGCTGGTGTTGCAAATCATCTAAACCTCAGAAAAAAAATGGCAACTTTAAAATGTGGATGTAACCTTAGAAAAGCCTGGAACCAAAAACTGAGGATACTATTTTGATTCATGCAAGTGAAGCAGAGGACAGATTTCTGAACTGTCTCACAGAATGAAATGTTGTTCTCTTCACTCTGGGTGCCTGCAGCTTCTCGTTAGGTTCACTTCTAGAACTGAGAGAGGAGAGGGATGTGCAAAGAAAAGGTAAACTGCAAGACAGCTTGCTGGACTGCTTCAGCATCATAGTCAGCAGCATTGATAAAAAAAATACAGCAGTGAAAACTGTGTAATGTATTTTATTCTTAAAACTTGCCAAATACATGACAAACAACATCAGTTAATCCTGATTTATTTTGCTTCTGTAGTGTTGTTGTCTACTTTCCTGTTGTACAGCCAGCTTGTTACAATATACTTAATGGATGAGATATACAATTTTAAAAAAATTTGATGATAACCTTTGCACTTGAAGTGCTAAGGTTGTGTTAGCACTTCCATTATAAGCTCCTGTTTGCCAGGGTTTATGTCACAACCATAAAAATGTGCTTCTGACCTAGTCTTGCTACCTAAGATTGCTGTCGAAGGAATAATTAAATTACGCATAATTAAAATATAGTTTTATGTGCATTTCCATACATTGGAACATAGTTAATAAAGATTTTTAGTGCATAGATCAAAGGCTGCCTAGAGCTCCTTTGTTTACAACCACCTATCTTTTTTTGACTCTGCATCTCCTTCTATACTTGGCTGATAGAACTTTTCAGGTATCATTATCTCTGAGAAGATTCCAGTTATATACTGAAAAATAAAACAAAACCAAATTTCATATATTGCTAAAGATTCCCAGATATGTAATCATAGATTCCTTTAAAAAAGGGAGAGGTTAAGTACTGCATTAGTTTGCATGCTAAGGATTATGAAATTATAATGATGCTATCAGGAAATCTTTTTGTATAAATTTAATTAGAAATATAGGGCCTTTATTCTTAATTTTCTTACATATTATAAAGTCACCAAAAGTAATGCAAAGCTCACATAAGTGGAACTGGTCAAGAGCTGCGTGGTGAAACTACCTTTTTATCAGAAAATGCTCATTCACTAAAACTGTAATTTTTTGGAGCCATCTATCAGTTTTGACACAATGGTTTTTTGGTGAAATTATCTCACGTCAAGCATGTGTTTTCCTGATGGAAACTGGAGAGTGAGACTGCTCTCCTTCCCGACCAAGCAAATAGCTGAGGTATCCACAGGGGATGTGGAGAATCCCAGTCCAGACCTCTGCTCTGAATTTGGCGAAACTGGAATTTAAACCCCTGTGCATGTATGTGATGTGTGCCTGAGGCATGAGGCTGCTGAGTGTCGCTGTTTTACCAGTTAAAAAAAAAAAAAAACAGCTCAGAGTTAACCTACTTTACTGTAGAATCAGAGATTTCCTGAAATCTGCCTAGCTATAGATGTATGTAGCAGCTGTTGTTGGTATAAATTAAAGCATTCTACTCCTATAAAATACTGTTCCATGTTTACATGGGTACAAATGATCACACACAATGTGAAGGAACAGAAAGGCTGCCTCTGGACGGGGTCCAACTTGCTTCAGGTGTGCGCTGCCTATAGTCAGACTTACGAAAACAGAGAGGTGAGGTGATATATTAACATTAAAAAAATAACTAAAATTTAGATGCCAGTGTATGCGAGTGGTACAAAGTGTACATCAACAATCTTGTATTGTCTGAATATGTGCTCAACATACACACTGCAATCAAAAATCAGTTGTCAGGGAATTCACTGACAATACTGGCTTGAAAATTTTGCACCTAAAATATATTAAAGTTCTTCCTCATCTCAAAATAGAAAGCGTATAAGCCAAGAATTGTCAGTGGGTGATGTCTTGTGCTGTGCCTAGACATACCGTGATTTTGTTTGTCTATGAAGTAGATAATGAATGTGCTTTTTGTCTTAGTGATGGATCTACTGCCGTATGGTTAATGAGGAAGATTCAGGTAAAGTGTCTGGAATTTCTGTCTATAAGGTGAACCCTTATCTATAGAGACTGATCAGAGTGAAGAAGAGTGTTCCGGGACGCTATGGTTTGTAGGACAGCTTGTTACGTGGAAACAGAGATGAGGAAGATCAAGGCAGAAGACCTCATTTTTCTTCATTTTATTCTCTTTATTTTTCCCTTTTCTCCCTCCATTTTCATGGGGGGAGCCATCCATAAACTTTATTTTTCTGTTTTTCAGGGCCATTTTTCCAGCCTTCTCCATAGGATAAATTAGCCAACCCACCTTCTCCATGGAAAAATGAATAAAAAGAAACATTAGTTGATTTCAGTTTATCAATTTTGTTCAGAAATTCAAGTGGGAGAAAAGTCAGGAAGATCAAACTGTCTGTCAATTTTCATTGTAAGTTTGAATTTTAGGGCAGATCCTTTAGTAATGAAGAAGTCAGGCTTCCCCTGTACCTAAAATAGAGTCTTCTCAAGATTAGATTTCAGTTAGTTTAAAGCAGCATAAACATATCAAGTCTCTATACAAACTGACTTTTGACATATGGCTGCTAAAGGGTATGATGAAAACAGTGGCCTGAGAATTTTGAAAACCTCTGGCATAAGTACTTCAGTTACAAATGAAGATATAGTGAGATGTATGGGGAACTCAGGAAACCGCTTGGGGTTAATATTCCGATAGAGAACATGAAAGATTAGTCTGAAATTAAATGCACTTTTCATATCTCTAGTATAATTGCAGCAAGGAAAACAGTTGGTGAACATGTCACTCACTTTTTAGACATGTCACAGGTGTCCATGTGCTTGCCACAGCACCCTGTTCAATTTTTAGAGTTTTTAATATGAATATCAATCCTTCTTTTCATAAATGTAACCTATAAATGCCAGGAATCCCTTAGGAATTTTCTCAGACTTTATTTAATGCCCCACAAGAAAGGATGTAAAAGAGACCTTTCTTTTGTAAAGTGATCCTATAATTCTGTTCAATATCCATCATTTTCAAGGCCAAGTAATCATATTTAATGGATCCTAAATTACTTTCTGTCAGGCAAGGATTCCCTCGATAATATTAACCAGTACAGAGGACTGACACTTGGAGGGCTGAAACGAAGGGGTTTTTTATTGCAAGCAGCTTACAAGTACTTAGGCAGGGGTGGTGCTCACTGGCCCTGCAGTAGGTAAGGGTCAGTGTTTCCATTTTGACCTGTGCTTTCAATGGGTTTTAGCTTGGCTATAAATACTCAAAATGGTTTCTGCCAAAAAGCAGTGCCTAAGGTGACCTGCAAAGGATTTTTATCCTTTGCCGTGTTTGTCTCCTGTTTTATTCTCTCATTGTTTTGAGGGGATGTGTGTGTCAGGCCTGGATTTCTTACGGCGTATGAAGATGTTGTCAGGGAGTAACAAGAGCGGGATGCTCTGTAAAGGAAGGCGAGCCAGGAGCCGAGGGTGACCCAAGGCAGGTGTGGGGCTGTGACTGCACTGACAAAGGTCCAGTTCCACAGTATGCAAAGAAGAGCAGAGCAAGTCTGGTGTTGGCAGTGAGGGTCAGCCAACAGTCCAGGGTTGCCAGACAAATCTGTAGTGGTGAGACAGGTGCAAGTCCAAGCTGGGAAGTCAAGTCAGTGGGTCAGGGTCAGGTCTGCATCAGTGGGGTACATGGCCAGGCAGGGGCAGGGACCCTTGGCAGAGACCAAGGGTGAGGGCGGGGGGTTGAAAGCAGCTTCTGAGCAAGGGGAGGGCAAACCATCCACCTTCTTACAGCTCTTTCTCATACAACTCAATAGCCTGAACCCAGATTATGCAGCTGCAACATGTCTGCGTTGACCTGAGAACAGCCAGACACATCCCTTGGAGCAGGGCACAGGGCTACACGCAGGGTACTGGTAAATGTCTGCAATTATCCCTACTTCAGTTTTCATCACTTTTTTCATATTGATTTGCTTTTTCTGCTGAAACGTTCAAGAGTCCAGATGAGTAGTGTCATGTCTAGTCTTTCACGTTGAGTTAAGGTTTGTATAGAGGGGTGGTTGCTGTGCTGTGCAAGAGGTGGCTGGGAAGGAATCCACTCTAAAACTAAAAAGTACCTAGAATTCTATGTAGAGAGCTTTCACTAATTCAGAAGCTATGGTATTGATAGTTTAAAAATGACACTCTTTTCCCAATTATCCAGTAGGCATTTAAGTTCAACAATTTTTTTTTTAATAAAAGCTACTTAAACTCATCAATCAAACATTATCAAAACACTTTCCATCTCTTTTTTTTCAGTAGAGAATGATGCTGGAGAGTTCAGGCTATGAAAGCATGGGGTTATATGGCCTGGACTGGGTTTGATAATAAGTATATGGTTTTCTGTGGTGTCAAATGGAAAATAATTTGTTATATCTATTGTATAATTTACTCCAGCAGTAAGAAGGAAGGGATCTGCTCTGCGTTATTGGAACTAATGAGAAATAATGGCATACACTGAAAACTTAGTGTGGCAAATCTGTTTCTTAATAGGATGAACTCTAAGGATCTGAGTAACATTTCTTCTTTTGTTTGCTAAAGACCTCTCCCTACAGATTAGTCATCTAAAGGCTGATCTTGCTCCTACATGTAATTGGTTACAAGGGTGAGGTAAATGTGGGGCTACAAAGTGGGGTAAAATTCATCTTCCACATACAAATGGTTTCATGGTCTAGTACAGAGGAAAACACGACTTTTAGACTTTGCCTGTGCTTCAGTTTTTTTCTGTAAAATGGAGAGAGCAAATATTTTCTTGATCAAAATACACTTTAAAATAAAATTCATTATTACTCGTGAAGTGCTGAAACACCATGATACTTGGGGTCGCATAGTGCCTATGAACAAACAGTCCTGCTACCTGGAGAAAGTACAATAGCTTCTGTCGATTATCCCAGAGTCACATTCCACAGACATGTCTACAGGCCGTGGTACTAAGTCTCAGGTCAAGGAATTTCCAGTACTCCTGCATTCAAACCTTTTTTCTGTATCATTTCCATAACAAACTAAATAGCCAATAACGATCCTTCCCATCTGCCAAATATCAGTCATGTTTTATCTGAGGTTTCACTTTCCATTTTTCTTTTATAGTTTCTGATAATTTTGTACTCAATCAAGCTCCCAACCCTTATTTCTGATACCTGCTTTACACAGATGCTACAGAATTTATCAGATTTGTACAGATAGTCCTAGAAATCTAAACACCAGATGATCAAGGACTTTGAATAGAAAAAGCTTTCCCCATCATACCAAACCTTTGTATTTAGGTGAAGAAAATATTGTTCCCTGAAAAAAATGTTATCTCACAGAGTTGGTTTTTTTTTTTTTTTTTTTTTTGAGACAGAATGAGAGGTTTCCCACTATTGAATTACAGCTGAGAGTTTGAAACAGTGATATGAACATTATGCAAAAATCTATGAATCTGGGCATAACAAAGAAAAGAAGGTTTCAAAATGACACATGGAGCACAATGTACAGAACTTGCGTATCTGGAAATTTATCAGACTATTTTCTTTTTTTCAATTATTCAAGTAGAAACAAGTATTTCTGTTAATTGGATTACATGAAGACTGAAAGCAATTAACTTCTTCAAAAAGATTTTTACTAGGAGATAGGAATAGGAGAAGAGAGTAGGATCAGTTGTGAAAGCAGCTGAAGGAGGGATTGTGAATTTGGATGGTCATAGGAGACAAAAAGGGGGATAAAATGAAGTTGAGCGACACCAACATATCCCACAAACCGCCTAGGTTTCCTTAGAGTCAGGACAAACAAGGCAATGGGCAATCATTGACACAAGAGAAATAGCTCAAGAATTTTCTGTGAGATAAATTTCCTTAATACGTATTCTTTCCTTGAAGATTTACATGAAGTCTTCTGGACATGATGATTTAGTGTATAGGCCTTGGGTGGGGAAGACATTCAAATTTGGTTTTTCTGATCTGGAGTCGCCAGGGAATAATACTCTGTGCTGAATGCAAAAGGCAAAAAGTGTATATTTGCCTTTCATACCTTAGGCCAGTACCCTAACTAGCAGGAAATGGGTTTCTTTATGGGAATTTCAGCACCATTAAGGTTTTGAAAAGTCTTTTACTCATTCCAAATGGAAAGGAGAACAAATGTAAAAAATTGCTACAGAAAGAGGAATGATTGTTATCTATTTAGATATACCTTTTTCAGCCCTGCATTTACCACTTTTGGCACTTTAAAGCACAATCCATTTTATACACATTTTCCAGGAGAAAATCAATATGAAACTCAAATCTGAGCTATCAGTAGTTGTTACACAGAGCAAAAAAAGTTTGATACACTGAACTGCTCAACCAAATAAATAATTTAGTTAAGTGAGTCAATGGTGCTGAAAAGTAAGTCTTCATTAATGGACATCACTGAGAGAGCAAAGAAAGCAAAATGAATCATCAGTCCATTGCCTTTAATAATATGATTAAAGAAAGAAGGTATTGAATTATTAAGAACAGTGGGGATGGAAAAGAAAAAGAGTAAAAACCATAAAGGGTACCAGTTTGCAGAATGATGATGAACTGGATACTCTTGCTATTCTGAAGGGGTTTGTTTTTCTTTTATTTTTTTTAACTCTGAGAGCTGACAATTATTTAGGCCTTGATTCTCCACCTAGTGAAATTACAGGCATCTCATTCCTCTCCGTTTCATATAAATCAATGATTTATGTGATTTACATATAAAAGTGGATCAGCAACTGAATCTGGAGGAGGCCCCTGAAGTAGTATTAAAATCAAGTCCCGTTCCTTCTGAGCTTAATAGCAAAACTCAGGCAGACCCTAATGAGGACAGAAACATCCCCCAGGATTTTGAAGCTAGGACAGGATTGTAACACACATATATTTTCTTTTTACAGAGAAATAAAGAATGAATACACAAAAGTTAATTCCATGAAAGAAGAATTTTTTAGGATGATAGTAGTATGCTTTGCATCCACCTTTTGCACAAAGCTAATTCCTTCAGATACCGTGCATTGCTTCAAGAAAAGGCTAGCTTCACTGCCCCTTTTTATTCAGCTATTCAGCTGCGTATTGTTCGTTATATACAAGCTTATAATGTACACTTACATGGGATGTACAGTTCCAGGGTTTCTTGCATGTTGGACTGGCTTTCCCCTCTCAAATGATCTGATTTGGCTCTGTGGATATAGAATCCCTAAGTAATTATACATTTGGATTTAGTTTTAGATTTGCAACTCTTCAAAAGAATATTGTAAAAAGCTGAGGTTAGTCCTTGTCCATGACATCTGTGCCTAAAGATTTGCTCAGATTCACTTGGTTACCTAAGTATGTGCTTTTTACATGCCATTAAAGCATGATGAAAGGCTATGCTGGGGATTCTATATTTTAATTTGATTTGATCAGTTGTTAACTTTTATTTCTTCTGAATTGGACATTCTAATAGCAAGGATAACCTCATTTGGTGTATTACTGAGACCTCTGTTATTATTACTGAATTCCGTCATATAAAATACAAAGATTTGTTTTATTTTATTTTATTTTATTTTATT